>MU866342.1:17897-43335 GCA_033296915.1 Triangularia setosa | reverse complement strand
ACCTTAGGTATCTGCCAAGTCCAGCACATTCCTTCGATTATACATGAGCCAATGATGCCTTTGCTGCTACCGCCTGTAACCTGTTGCTTGCTTCATTTCCCAACGACTGGCTCAGAGCTCGCAGTTCACTGTGTCGTTGGCTGTGATCCAGGCTGCAGGTGGTTGACGTGTGACACTTGGCGTCTCCTCCACCTCCTCAAACGTCAGCGTCCACGTCCCCCAATGTATTCCCAATCCGTTTTTACATCTCGTCTCCCTGGATATTTCCACTGCATCCTTAGGCGAGGAGTGCACACAGCTCATGTACTGCCTCGGTTTATACGCGCCAATTGGTATCAATCTCACATCGAACGGGCCTCTCAGAAGCCCAATCTGTGCAAAGCTGGAACAGCACGGGAGGTGGTTGATGCTCGAGTAGGGTATCCTGTCGACAGATGGTTTGATTGGGTTCGACAACAGCAGAGCACGGTAGCCCGTGTCCCCGGCGAAATAGGCAGGCTTGGAGCCTGAAGAGACGGCCCAGGAGCACCAGAGCGTGGTATCTTTGTTGAATTTGATGCGGCCGGAGGAGTGCTGTGTGGGAAAGCACGAAAGTCGGGCGTGAATCGATTCCCCTTTGCTATTGCTGCCAGGGAATAGAGTCAGATCGACGTCGTCCCATCAGTCCATTTCCGTGATCTTTCCACTATCTATCTTACCCATCTTGGAGAACCATTTGCCTAAGCCCAAGCCGATAAAGTAATGGGCGTTGGGGTGGTATTTCTTAATTTCTTTGATGCTCAGGGCGGACAGATTATCGTAGTGTGAGTGAGAGATGACTACGATGTCGATGGTGGGGAGATCGGAGATGGCACAGGGAGGGGGTGTATAGCGCTTCGGTCCAAGGACGAGGAGGCTGCCGAAAAAGGTTGGCGCGCAATGGTCCTCGAAGACTGGTTCGAAAAGGACGCGGATGTCGGACTGGAATTCGAGGTAGTAGCTGGCGTGACCTAGCCAGGTCGCTCACAGCTTGTCATTTGGACCTTGCCGGGTTGGTAAGAAGGAG
Organism: Triangularia setosa; assembly: GCA_033296915.1. Lineage (NCBI taxonomy): Eukaryota > Fungi > Ascomycota > Sordariomycetes > Sordariales > Podosporaceae > Triangularia > Triangularia setosa. The sequence continues at coordinate 42,290 of MU866342.1, read as the reverse complement.
GGCTTCTGGATCGGGATGGTTTGTGAGGATGTGTTCGGCATCGGCAGGTTGCCTGTCAACTTCATCCAGAGAACGCGGAAAAGAATTGGGAAGATGGAGCCATTGAAGTGTTGATCCCATGACGGATGAATGTTGCAAAATTGTGCGCGCTTGTGCCATCTGAGGAGAGAACGTGATAAGATTTCGATCGGGATTCGCTTGAGGCTTTGGTTCCGGTCACTTTGGTGACTGTCGAAAGATACTCATTGTCTATGCTGTCGAACTTTGCAATGATATTAGCAGAAAGGAACCACTTTTCCGTTTGCTAGGCGATAGCAACAGGGTATAATTCCGCCATTTTATGTCTCCCATGTTGGCGTGCCCACTTCTTGAGTATTTCTCATAAGCTGACGGCGCCAAGACGACGGGCTCCTGGGTGGTTTCAGGGCCGGCATTTTGCTGGAGATTTGGTGGCGCCCACCTGAAGCAGGTAAATCAGGATGCTCCTGGGTAGGGGTAATATTCAGGCCGGTTTAAGCCCGCTTCCAGGTTCTAGGGTGGCCGCATGCGGGTGCGGATGCGGGTGCGGGTGCGGAGAGGCGGGACTGTCTCGCCCAGCAAGCTGGATAATAACGCCCCGACGACCTGCCCCGGACCAATCTCGGCTTTTCGTCCGAGACTTTACAGGCGTTTGGTGATAAGGAGTCGGTGCTGGAGACCTTGACAGCCGTGTACTAAAAGTGAAACGGTAAGGGAGTGGGGGTGGATTGCGGAAAGGGCCACAGGTGTCAAACCTTTACCCTGGGAGACATTACTATCATCATAAGGGAAACACATCGCCCTGTGCAATATCTGGTTTGGTGCCGATGAATCTATTCTATTGGAAATACATTGCCATACGTAAAGTCAACCCGTCAGTCCCGAGATATGAAATGATACCAACGAAGCAACCTGACAAATCTCCCTATGCGGATAATACAGCAAATGAGAAAGTACAACAAATGTTCAGTATTAAACCAAAAAGCCCGGAACGAGTCCGTTCATAGTGCAACCTCGCAAATAAAACTAAGCCATCGGCAGCAGCACCCCTAGTAACTGCTGTGATGGTAGCGGTAGCGGTGGTAGTGTCTGCCATCATACCAGCTGCTGCGGCGACTTGTCGTATAGCTCCGTTCGGGCCTTGCCAGTCTTGACTCCAACAGGCTCGGGCTGAGGAGATCGTCCGAGGAGCCAAAGCCCCATCTTCTCACTGTCGTGCGTCTTGTGGGGATGATGGATCCATGGCGGGAGCAGAGATCGCAGTCTCGGAATGACGTATACCCGGCTCTCTCTTCAACGTGAAGATGACGACGGAAACAGCTGTCGTAATCGGTTGCCATCTCGTGCCCACAGCGGTAGTAGTCGATCCATTTGATGCACATTGTAGCGTCTTTGATGCTGTGCTGATGGCGGTTTTGTATGAGATGGGTCTGAAGTAAATCGGTGTAGGTTGCGTGATCCGAAAATTGAACAAAAGAAACCAAAGGATTGCCTTCTATATAGGCCTTACACAGCGAGGCTGACAGTGTCTTTCCTTAAATGCAGGACTGAGTCACGTCACTTCAACTTCCTGGCAATCAGTCTTGGTCACCTTGTCAGGTGAAATTCTCACCGAGGAGGCTTGTAAGAGCAAGGCAACTCGGTAGGACCTGGAACTTGGGCCTGGAGAATAGGCCTTTGGAACAGCTGTGGACCCTGTATGCGTGGACCTGGCCGTGCCACATTGGTGACACAGACAGACAACACATGCTCACCCATCATCCATTCAAGCAATCACTTGAAGGAACCTTGGTCGGTTTTAGAGCCTGAGCCTCCTTGAACAAAGGATGAATCAGTCCTGGGCCGAGGCCGTGGTCAAAATTGGTGGGGCGGCATAAAATGGGAAAGGCGGCGTACATTGTCTACAACTAAGTGAAAATAAGGTTGGTGTGCAGATGACGCCGTTGGTAGCTTGTGGTGGGATGCGGGGCTGGTTGGCCTCCAAGGGGAACAGTTGGGAAAGAACTAGGGCGGTCCCTATGACATCCGGCATAGCCACCTTGAAATTCTCGCGCAGTGCGTAAACTCTGCAGACCACATGCAATTCAAGGCACCTAAAAACACGTGTTGGCTCGCCGACATTTCTGCATTTGGGTCGCACAACAAGACAAGAATAGTAGCAGCCTAATTGCCAGTCTGGTGTCTAACGAAGAGAGCACATCATGAGAGTCCAAGCCCTTTTGCTCAAGATGATGTTGGTTAAACTGAGTAGCTCCGCTTTGCCTTCTGCCTGGAGACTTGTCAGCGGTTTAAATGAACATTCGAATACTTGTCTTTGAGCAATATCTCAAACATGCGGTATCTTCGCATATAATTCGTAGTTACGTTCAACACGGTCATGCTTGCCTTTCTTGAGTCGTTTTGCGTGACCGCAACACAGCGCCATGTCACATCAGAGCCTCAATATCTGGTCCCAGGGTTTTCCATGTCCTCCAGTACGTGTATCAAACCAAGTTAAATAGATAGCAGGAAATATGGAATCTCTGTAAGATGTTCCACAAGGACAAGGTGGTCAATTACAGAAATCATTCGTGGGCCGTAATACATGTTAACGTCTTTTGTCCTTCTCTGGACCAAACTGCCAAGATCTTAAAGGGCTTTCTATTCTGGTGTGACCTGGTTCAAGTAAGAAGAAGCCCGGACATCTTGAACACGTCGCTTCCAAATGGAAATTACAAGTTGCCGTCTCAAGGTGACGGTGGTAAATATTCAAGGCCATACTAACGCCAAGAGGAGGTCCGAACAGGTGCTTTCAATCCCTCCTCTTGTAGAGGAAAGAAGAAGCAAGGGGCAATTTACCTAAGGAAGGAGGTCCAAGGTTCAGGTGGGGTTTGAATCCTCTCCTCAACAGCTGGTTTCCAACTTTTCTCTATTTCCTTGTTCATCCCTGTCCAAACTATCCTTTCTCATTCGAAAACAGCAGCTATCTTGGTGGAAGTTCATCTGAACTTTACTTGTAATCCATTTCGATTGTCACACCCAAAATCAAGGGCTAGAAAACAAAAAGGAAAAATAGAAGTGCCGGTTGCTCAATGATCTGACCGCACACAGGCTTAACATCGCACGTCAGCCACCCTGTCCTAGATCACAACCAACAACACAGTGAACTGCGAGTTCTGAGCCAGTTGTTGGAAGGTGAAACAAGCAACAGGCTACAGGTGGCAGCAGCCGCCTTTCGTGGAGGGCATGTACGGTGACTTCTTCCAAACCAAAGACAACTCCGCTCAGTACCCCGAAGAGAGCGTTGGCATCAACGAGGGATGCATCAACCTATGTCGACGTTGCAGCGACATTAGATGCAACCAAGTGGGGAATCTGAGCTTCTTCTAGCGCATGGGTTTCCTCGTCGCCGACTGGTATTGTGTGGGCTTTTTGCTTCTTTTCCGGAACCCGAAACAGGCTGAGATACCTCGTTGAAGGCCTATTCTGCGATTCCCTCGCTGCCACCTCTTCCTTGGAAGGCACCCGGCCTTCAGATGCTATCCTGTTGGCCAATTGCACAACCTTGAGGTCTGCCTATCGCCTTTTCGAAGTATACCTTTATTTTTCTGTGGAAGCTTTTCAGATTTCTAACAGTTTGTTAGTCATTTATTCCAGAAACAAAGAAGCCGAGGGGACTGTTCTTACGCATTAAGATCCAATTCTAAAGTCTTCAGCACTCTCTCCATTTCCCGAGAGATATTGCTCCGGTTGTTCCAATCCGACTTGATAACCATCTGCAACAGCTCCGACATATCGGAGTGGTACATCGTCACCGTTTTGCCCACCTCCAATACTTCTTTGCAGCCGTCTACCGTCTCTGCAGAGCGCGTTTGCGAATTCTCCACGATCCACAAGTGAGTCGTCCTCTTGCCTGCTTCCTCATCGAGCCATCTACCTTGGAGAAGGAAGTTCATCACTGAATTGACGATTCCAGGTCTAGGGGTGCGCCAGAGCAGAGCCTGCCTGCGTCGATGTAAGGAATAGGTCTGAGGAAGTCTCTCGGGTCTCAGGACTTGTGACTGACCTGGGCCATCCAGGTGATGCTTGGCCCGAGAACATAAAGCGAGAAAGTGACGAGAAGGGGTAACAAGGCGAAAAAGCTTATCGACCCAACTGTTTGCAGCAACCGCCTCCAGAAATCCTGCCATCGTCAACGACAATCCTTTCACCGAACTCAGATCATCATATATGCAGTGCATGGATTGACGCAAACGGCCTTCCCTTGGACGAGATTGTTGTGCGAGCTTGAGTCCCATCCTCCACGAATACCTGTCTTGTTTACGGAGGAGTTGGGATTGATTTGTCTGACTCGGACGATGAAAGAATTTCCGGCTGGGGGTTCCTGTGGGGACCATAGTCTCGGTTTTCTGGACGCTGGGAACTATTCTGCCAGGAAGTTGGCCCAGACGACTCATCTGACGAGGAGGAAGATATTAGCGGCGAGGACTCCCTTTAGGGACTAAAATTTGCATAACGGCTCGGCCTCTTAGGCGCGAATAAGAACGATTGCACTGAGAGAAAGTGTTGTTTTGGAAGGGGCAGGTTGCAAATAAGCTTGGTCTGCGTAGACCACGTCGGGCATATCTACGTCTGCGTTAGTGATCTTGCTGTTCTCGTTATCTGAGAATTCAGAGTCGGACGATGAAGGACGAAATGATTTGTTGTTGGGCATACAGTAGCGGGACGTCTTGGTGGAATGTTAGTGGTGCTCTTGGGAGAAATTACAAGCATGGAAGCGCGCGGTCACATTCAAGAAAACAAATGGGAACCTGGGAAGCTCAACATCATGGTTCCTGAGCTTCGATGTGTATGTCCTCGGCAAAACAAAGAAATGGTGCATTTATGTCATCATCCTCGTGCGGCTCAAGAGGTTAACTGTTTGCATTTTCCCGTACAAACACTGCGGTGTTCTACTAATTACAACAAAGGCCGACGTATTTACAATAACTATCTGCAAACGGTCGACAAAACCATTGGGGGAAGGGTTCGGGCTTCAGCACGGGCCACCCCCTTTTGGACAACTTGGTTCCAAACCCCCTTTGTTCTTGGCCACTCCAGACGCCAAATCTAATTGATCATGTATGTATTGTAGATCTTCCTTCCATCCCCGGGATGAATTAAATAGGTATCGTAGTGTGAAAGTGTTGACAGAAAAGAGGACTACAAAAACGAGAACAACAAAAAGAAATCAACACGGCGACGAGACACCCCTGCTGTGTCCCATAGCCGCGCTAGCTCTGCTCTGAAGCGTGACAGGACTTCCACCACTCCCGGTAGGCGTCCCCCTGCTACTGATAGCAGCCAAAATATTGCCTCTGGTTTCTAGACCTATGTCTAGGAAATCCCAGCTGTAGCTTCGCTGGGAGGACTCCCCTTCTCTTGAGCCTTCTTCGTCCTTCTTGTTCCTTCCTGTCGTTGAAAGGCTCCAGTTGCTTGTTCTGCTGGGGCTGCGCCAGGGGATTCGAACGGTGAGATCTCTTCTCATGTTGCTGGAGGAGAGCTTCTCTTTCAGGACTGGGCCTATTGGGCGAAGAGAGCGCTTTGATGGTTGGGGTTTCAGGTGGGCGGTGGGTATGTGAGTTATGACTGCAGTGGTATTGGTGGTGTTTGCTGCGGCTTGGACATCCTTTTCTGCTAAGGGCATTGGGTGGTTCATGATATGGTTAGCCTGATGTATCTTGGTAACTTCAGGCAGGGTTCTGATGCTCTTCGTCTCGATGGCAATATCCGCGCTCTCAGCCAGTCCGATGTTGTCACGGGTGAGCTCTGTTTGAGTCCCGACATGGATTGTCGTTACTGGTCTTGATCTCTGTCCACCATCCAGCAAGGCCGAAATTCGGGAATGCTGAGGGCCGGAAAGTCTATGTCTGACACAAGAGATGAACGTCCGTCTGTTGGTGAAGAAGAAGATCAAGAAATTCCACACCCCTTGCAGCGATAGCGCTGCAGCAGAAGCGGCATATGCTGCAAAGTTTGCGTCTCCGTAGAGAATCTGTTTCACTCGAAAGGTGCTGCTTGGTATCCATGTTGCCAAGATGGCAAAGGCGAAAAGGCCAGCCGTCTGGAGATATGACCGTTTGACTGGATCGTCAATGGTGAATGCATTCCTAAATTGACCGATGCCACCTTTCCTGTGAATTTTGGATGTTTCATCTCGCCCACTGAAAGTTGAAGGAGGGGAGGGCGCTCGACGAGGGTTCAGCCCAAACGCGCGCATGTAGCCCGAGCTTCGTTTTGAAGGTGCGCTTGCTGCCCTGGCTGGTAAGAGGTCCCTTGTGCGTCTCGTTGACCGGCTGTGTTGGGTTCGGATTGACCGGCTTGGGCGGGTATGGATGGACCGACTATGGCGGGTGTGGCTAGACTGTGCGCGGGTAACAGTCATGGGCATTGGCGCCAGGGGGTGTGTACCATCTGGGGATTCTGGAAAAAGGGCGCTGCTGGTGAAAGGGGATAGTGGCCAGTTGCTCAGTGACAAAAACGACTTTCTGTCCCGGGGTATGGGTTGAAGGATGGGTGGGTGTTCGAGGCTTGCTCCCAGTGAGAACTGTTTGTCAACGCTATTTCGAGATCGAAAGACATGGATACCGACCCCGAGATAGATCAGGAGGGTGCCCGAAATGCAGATCCAGACTGGGAGGTACTGCGTATAGATTCGTAGCATTTGATGTGATGAGCCGACCCAACACCATACCTTGTTGTTCTGTCAGCTTCATCGGGCGGCTGGATCAGAGTGGTTTAACCTACCCCAGCATTGCCATAGTACCCTAATGTGAGCAAAATGACAGCAGAAATCCCCGGTCCCCCATAACAGATCAAGCAGTACAGCCACCACCACCTCTTGAAGTGTCCTGGGTCAGCACCATATCGAAATATGATCAGCACGTTGATAGACATGGCGAACGACCACCAAGGATCGGACTGCAAAAACCTGTTCGAGTGAAAGATTAGCCCCTGGTTTCCACCTGCCCAGCCCTGTACCATACCAGTACATCTAACCACGAGCAAACTCACATCTGAAACAGAAACCCCTGCGCGTTGCACAATCCCCTATCGCCATTCATAACGATCATCCTCAGCCCATCTTGGGCCACAAGGGTTGCCAACGACGAAAATACATTCGCGGCTGACGAGCACACCAAAAAACAGTTTGGCACCGTCCGCAGGGGACGAAACAAACCGAAAACCACAAAAATGAGCGTGACGGCAACCAAGGAGATAGAACCCAGCGCCCGCTCAATCGTCACCAGGAGGTTACCCTGCTTCTCGGTCAAAATCAGCAGCGGGCGGACGGGGTCGGTCGTCGTGGTGTTGGCTAGAAAAAACGGGATGACAGGCATCTTCGGGTTGGACGAAACAAGAGAATACGGATATCTTCGAGAAATAAAAGAGAAAACAGAAACTCAAATTGAGACGGTTGTTGTTCGCATCAAAACATTTCGTTTGTGATGGAGAGAAGCGATGAGATTGGGAAGATGGAAGAAATCGTCGACGGTGAGGTTGACGGGGTTGGAGGTATTAGGCGAAAAGCTTGAGGAAAGAGAGGTTCAAGTATGGAAAACTGGTTATGTCAGGCGGGTGCTTGATTTCAGGCGGGCTTCAACCTACAATCGGAGAAAAATTCCACGATGCCCGATTAGCGCCGAGGACGAGGCAAATGCTGAAGTGACGAAAGAAATCTAGAACCAATCAAGGAAACACGATGTGATGTTGTAGTTGAGCCCTGAGATATCGTCGTCGTGATGATTTTCCTTCGAGAAAAATATATGTACAAAAAAGAGAGTTTCACAACTCGATCACGTCACCGAAAGTGACAAGGCGGCAGTTGAGGCGGGCAGCCTGCCTATATACACCATCCACAACCTCTGCCAAGTTGCAAGAGAACAATCATCTGGCGGTCGAGTTTGAATGGTGTGCGGTTGTACACCCGCGGCGTAATAAATGAAGTGTGAAATAATGTCCATGCCACATCTCTCCCAGAATTCCTCGCTTGCCAATGGTCGGCTGTCTCCAAGTTGCTCCACACATCACCAAGAACATGACGGCAAATATTCCTTGTGGGACAAGCCTGGGCTGTTTGTGTCGTGAGCTATTCGAGCTGCCGCAAAATGCAATGGATCCCTCCGAAGTACCTTTGAAGCTAAGCTGCTTGCTTGTCTGTTGTACCACAAATTCAAGGTCGTTGAGTGGCCGAAAAATCAGGGTTGGGTTCTTGTGGTTTGCTGACGCCGCTGCTCACTCTCAAATGTTGCCGTTTTTCTGCTGTGAGATGGTGTTCGCGACCTGCATCTTGCTGCTGATCTTCAGGAGAAGCGCATGCACAAATATCTGCTGACAGATCTGTGAATCAAGTCAAACTCTGTTGAATGACTCGACAGATCTTTGGATAGCTCGCTGTAAGCAAGCCGGAGGCACAACCGAGGCAGGTTCCATTGGGGAGGCGGTTGGTCCAGCTTATTGGGACCAGTGGTTAAATCTGGAGACCTCTCACGCCAATTTTGGGATACAGCTTACCTGTACCCGCCCAGCTGGTCGCGCCTACCTTAATTTACTTGGAAATGTGATGTTGCAAAATGGAACCTTACACGTAATCGTAAGTTCATCGAAGCTTTCCCAATGGGCTTCAGGCTCAACAGCCTGAAGGTCTGTTGATGTCCAGTACGATGAAAACACCAAGCAATTGTATCCTTCGGCGCTACCGGTATAATGGCCTCCTCCACAAGTTGAGTTCCCTAGAATCTCTTTTTTTAGCACTAAACAAACTACAAAGAGGTACTCTGCCGTGGTTGCACAAGTTGTGAACGGGGCATGGTGAGAAATTGAAGGATTCGTGACATGCCGATCAAGCTGCGGCACCAGCCGAGAAGGTGGCAAACCTCGTCAACATCAAGTATCTTAAGGATCTCAAAAGCTGCGGCGGTCTCCAGATGCATCAATAAACCCACAAACTAGAGAAGTAGACAGCTGGGCCCAACAAAACCTATCAGATACGCGCTGACGTGCACCTGTTCTCAACAGACCGGAGGAGAGGGTTACAGTGCATCGGGAAATATAGCAGCAACCAACGGACCAGTTCTCACTGCATTTAATATCGGACTTTGCTGAGCAGCTGTCGTGCTATCCTCTTTCATCAGCCAGGTCACCTTAGTACAGCAAGAGACGATGTACATCGGACAGGACAAGCGTCGGCAACTTAGGGGCACAGTGCCTCAGAATCCAACACTTTGCCCGGATCCTTCGACGTGTGAGCAAACATTTCTTTGCCCTCAAAAAGTTCTCTCCCCCACCGACCACGAGAACATGATGACTGGAAACTTACAGAGCTCGATATCAGCGTGGCAACTCACAAAAGCTCACACACTTCACAACAATGGGCTCGGGATCCAAAAGCTGTATCGGAGTTATGGAACACGACTGCCATAAATTAAGAAGGGCAAAAATAGACCCTTCACGGTTGTTATTCCTCATTACCCTTTAAACCCAATATAGATGCCGTAAATACGGTATTATAAACATTGATGCCTTCGGACCACACAATAGGGTACAGCCCTGTAACCCCCCTTCGCAGTGATTGTCTGCCATTCATAAAGTGTACAAGAACTCCGGGTTGGCGTCGCCCAAATCCTCAATCTCCTCTTCTGTCAATCCCGTCAGCCGATAATCCAGCACCCCCTGCTCTCGATCGAGATTCTGAAAGAACAGATAACGACGAAGCATGTAGCTTCCCAAACCCAGACAAATGACCAGATACCCAATCACAGTGATGTGGCCGGCAAGGAAACGTGGAGCACCGAACCACAAGTTACAAGACACAAGTCCGTTAAGATTTCCCCATCCGATCACCAATCCAAGCACAATACCCCGTTTGTAGGTTCCATCCGTATTGTTAGCCACCCATGCAATGGTCAGTGGAATGCTAGCATATACACCGACGGTGCCGAAAAAGGACCCCAGATACTGGACAATAGGATTCGATGAGGCGGCAAGGAGGATGAACCCAAAAACACCAAGGCAGGAGAGGCCCATGTTGTAAATACCGCGTTTGCGGTATCGGTCACTGAACACGCCGACGGCAATAGTCACAAAAGCTGCGACGGCATAAGGAGGGACGCTGAGGAGTTGGTTCTTGATGATTTGAGAAGGGTCGGTAAAGGAAAGGTTCGAGATGATGGTCGGAAGGAAGAGACTGATACTATATAGCGGCATGATAGGGCCCATGAAAACAATCATCGCGAGGTATGTCTTTTTGTCCTTGAGGGCTTGCCAAACATAAAGCATTTTGAACTCCTCGTGACGAGCGGAGCTTTGCTTGTCTCGATCCAGCCTGAAGAGCACGCGCTCGCGATCGACTTCGGAGAGAAACTCTGCTGTATCGGGAAAGTCTTGCACCATCCAGAACGATACGATGGCAACAATGAGAGTAAGGGCGCCCTCGAGAATGAAAATCCAGCGCCAACCAGCTAAGCCGCCAATACCATCCATTTTCTGAATTGCAGCCGCAAGAAGACCGCCGAACGACCCTGCGAGTGCGGCGAATGAGAAGAAAAGAGCCTTGATCACAATGAATCAACTTCTATGCGTTGTAGCAGAAGGTTTGGCGGGAAGAAGTCTTACAGCACGCAGGGAAAATTCGTCCCGCCGGTACCAGCAGGAGATGAAGTAGTTGACTCCGGGATAGAGGCCTGATTCGAACATGCCCAGGAAAAACCGCGCTGCCATGAGCCCGCTCCAGCTCTGTACAAATCCCATCGCAGCCATGCATGTGCCCCAGCCGATCCTAAATACGCGGTTAGAAGCTTGGTAGGCATAGCGGGAAGCTGGTATGCAGACGACATAGAGAAATGTGCTTACATGATGAGAGGCAGGAAGATAGAAGGACGCAACCGCTTCAACAAAACATTGGCGACGGCTTCAAAGGCCGCATACGCCACGAAGAATATCATGAGAGTGGCACTGTATCCCATATTGGACATAGTCACCTGTTTCGTCATGTTGTCGATCTTGGCATTGCCGATGTTGGTGCGATCCAGAAACGCAAGGAGGTATAGCAAGCAGAGCCATGGCAGGAGAGTGAGGTCCAGACGACGGACCAACTTGCGCTCCTAGAATAGAAGACGAGTTAGCGGCCAGACATAATAACGACCAGTAATCTCCAAGACTTCAGATACATACCACGGCAGCCCTCTCTGCCGCCGACAACTTGACATCGGGATCCCCGCCGATAGGAACGGGAGATAACGGGGCCATATTTCTACCTGATGGTTATATTTCTCTCATTTATGAGACCGCCAAAGCACTGCAACTTAGTATTCTCTGGCGTAAACAATGGGAAATGAGAGTGCGAACAATGTTGATGAGGAATAGGGAAATAGAAGGATTACTTAGTCGATGTTGATAAGCGATGGGTTAAGATAGACCAACAATCTCTGTTCCTGGCCTGCTTGTGGAAATGGTTTAATGAGGAAGGAACGATATGCCAAGGTACCCACCCGGTATCTCGTTGCATAATGGGCTAGGCCCTAGATACCAGGTAAGGCAACTGCCCGATGGGAAGACTTAGTTTCTGAAGGAAGGCACACAGACTGCAACCTGAAACTGGAACGTTCAAATGTTGGCTAAAGTCAGAGAATTGTGTAGATGTCTATCAAGGAAGGTAGGTAAGTTGTTGTGGTTGAAAGGCGAGGTTTTCTGCTATTGCTCTCCTGTTTAACTAACGCACCTTTTTCTTTTAAAAAAATAATAAAAAGAAAAAAGACTTTTTTGTGTGATTTCTTCATACTGAATAGGTTTCGCCACCGGCTACAGATTACAAACACATAAAAAGTTAAGAACCTCTAATCAGATCCCAGCTTTTTGCTTTCCTCCCAGCTTTCAAGTGCCGGTTTGAGCTCTGGGAGACGCAACAGCCCCAGCCGTGGGCATTGGTAGTTGCTGGGGAACCACTACCTACACAAACGCTGACCCAGTCACTCTGGTAAACTCCTCGACCGTATGTTGCCACACTCTTCTGACCATATCCTTCTCCCTCAATTGTTGCAGCGTTTCCTGCACTTTGAATGGCACTGACTCTCCATCAAAATTCACAGAATAGACCCCGCTGCCGTCCCTGGCGTCCGTCCCCCTTGCGACCGAAACTCCCTTGCCGAGTTCGACACCCGCTGTCGGTATTCTCAGATGGACCCCGTCTCTTGCCGGAAATCTGGCACTCGTGGCCAAGAACAAGTGCCTCTCTCCAGCTTCGAAAAGGGGCAGCGCTCCAACGACTTTGAATACCGCTCGGATGACTCCACCGGTCTTGGGGCTGCTATTGGTCGACGACCCCTTGACAAACCCGGGAAAGGAATGGACAAAGCTGATGTTGGGTGCTTCAAGGGCAATTGATTCCAGTGCCAACGTCATCATTGTGCTAAGGCTGCCATGGTCCACTGTTTGCAACGGGCCAGCCTGGTGGTACCTCCCTGGGAACAGGGGGAAGTCGTCGCCATCCAGAAGACTTTCCTTGCCGGCGCCAAACACCGTAACAACTCTGCGAAGATGGGACGCTTTCTGAAGAAGTGGGAGCAGGTTTACGACGAACCTAATCCGGGAATAGAAGGTCACTGCCGTAGGGTAGTACAGAGATTCGATCGTATCTGGGACCAAGTAGTTAGCCTCGGGCTGCTATGAAAAAAGCTCAAAAAAATGCCAGTTCGAGGCATACTGTTTCCTTGGCTCGTCAACATGACCCCTGGTGTCAAAAACAAAAGGTTGACGATGGACTCTCTAGCCTGGATCTCACGGCAAACCCAATCTACAGCGTGCAGAAGCGATACATCAGCCTGGATGAAGTGATATTCACCCGCAGGGTTCAGGGAATTAAGATCGGCTATGATTCGAGTGGCAGCTTCTCCAGACCGTCCTACGAAGTAAATGCGAGGCTCAACGGTATTCTTGGCGAACTGCTTCATGGTCGTCTCCCCTATTCCACTGGTACCTCCGACAAACACGGCTACGAGGCCCAGAGGCAGTGTCTCCGCAATGCGTGTGTTTGATGATTGTATTTGGCTGAAGGACACCATATTGATGAGTTTGGATTTGTTGGTCTTGTGAGCGGCATCCAGGAAGAGGAAACTTTGTGTAGACGCGTCCCCTGTTGCGCTGACTCGGTCGGTCCGAGACGTGATGAGATCTGGCGGTTGGCACTTTTCATGAAGGATCCAGTACAGTGGGTTTAGTTGGGGGTAGAATATTGGAAAGCCCAGGGGACAGGGGTTTCTCATATTCATCGAGGTAACCGGAGGCTGGTCCGGTCAACAGTCACTGAGGACTTACCAACGGCAGCTCTGCCCGCAGCAAAGGAGCAAATAGGGAATGTCGCCGAGATACATACTGCAAGCTTGTGAACCTGAAGAGAGACTATTCGCTAGCTGTAAAAAGGACTCACTGATCATTTCCTCTTCAGCAGAGACGCTGGTCTTGTCAGCAGGTCGCCGACCATTGTATCGGGTGTTACCTCCAACTAGCGCTGTTCCCGCGATCAGATCATGATCCGGTATCCGACGGCATATCCTGGCGATTGGTTGGGGTCATCCCATCATGTTGGCCATAATGCGTTTTGATCACATACAGTCACAGACCATTGCTGCACAGCAAGTACCCACTTCCCCAACTTCAACCTAGCTCTAGCCCAAAGATAGTCCGCGATGGTGACACAAACTTGATCTTGCAAATGCACTTACCATGATTGGCGAGAAAGGTCAGCGATGTTTGTTTGCCCACAGTCCTATGTGTGGAACATATTGCTGGATCAGCCGCGGAGTAAATCTGGTTTTACAAAACACCGAGCTCTAGCTTTGTACCTAAAGTCTCCAAATGCACACACAACTTATTGTTGGGAGGTATCTTGCATGTCTCAAGCCCATCCTGCTGGATGATAAGGGTCGTTTCAGGAGAAGATGCTGACGGTCAGTATAGAGTCGAGTACTCACTGCCGGAAAACGAAAATATCGATGAGGAATAACGCCATTGTGCTGACGTTACCTGGCAGATCTGCAGCAGGGTTTCACCAAATCGACATATCATTGCCGGATCGAAGCCCTGAAAACTGCACGTCTCACCAACAGCCTCCGATCACCTCCCAACTGTCTCAGGATCCAACAAGCAATTGTGCTGACTGTTGAGCAAAGAAATCCATATTCCTGATCGCTTTGCGGATACTGCTCCCTCGTCCCACTCTCGGAGTTTATTGTGGGTCACCCGGAGTTTCTCGGCCCAGGTGGGGCACACCTGCCCGGAGCATCGCCGGGCTACCCGGATGATGGTAATCGTGGAATCCAACCGTTACACAAAAAGCCGAGAATGAAAAGTCTGTTTTTTTCAGGATATTAAATCGTTCAGAAGAGAGGATATGGTCTCACGACGGTCGGGGCCGTCTGACACCTTCACAAATAATGTCTCAGCCTCCATCTCGAGCTAAAAAGTGGAGCAAAAGGCTGAAAGCTCACGACACCTTCCACATCTCACCGTCCACAAAATGATCCTTCCCGAGTCCTTGACAAGTGATATCTTCAAAAAATGAGAGCTTTATGTGAAGTGCACTCTCGGGTTGTATTAGCCTGAGACTATGGTTCTTGAATGGAGCGTTGTGAGGGAAGTGTGGTTCGGAGTTTTTGATGGTCGCTTGCCCGGAGTATCTCATCTATACCGTGGAACTGAATGCTACCAACTCCCTATCACGGCTGAAATCATGGAAATCCCACCCATCGACGACTCTTAGAATTGCACAACCTGCGGAACGAGGGCGGTGGTTCAGGGCGCATGTGGTAAGAAAGCCGTTCCTGGCTTGTCAGTGTCAATATCCACATGGATGTTCAAGAGAGTTATATAGAGTCAGCGTACGCAACAGCTCTGCATCGTTCTGAACCTGCACGGCTTTTTCTCGTCTTTCTTCTCCATCAGGTATTTCAACAACGCTTGGTTCCCAAACCCATCCACAATTTTGACTCGTCCGCCGAAACGGTCGAAAGTATCCTTAATTACCAAACCCTGAGTCTAAATCGAAGATGGACCCCAACGTCCCCATCGCCATTGTTGGCATGAGCTGTAGATTTGCTGGCGACGTCGACAGCCCAGAGAAGCTTTGGAAACTCGTGTCCCAGGGCCGCAGTGCATGGTCAGAGACCCCCAAGGACCGCTTCAACATTGACGGATTTCTTCATCCAAACTTTGAGAAGCTCAATGGGGTCAGTTTGAATTCGCCTTCGCAGTACAGGAACAGGACTCACATTTCTAAAATAGACCAATGTGATAGGAGGCCATTTCCTCCAAGAAGATATTGGCTTGTTCGATGCAAATTTCTTTAATCTCTCGGCAGAGACTGCAGCAGTAAGTTAGCAAAATGCAGTCTCTCTCACCGCATGTAGAAAAGAAACTGACAGAATGAAATAGGCACTGGACCCCCAATTCAGACTACAGCTGGAATCAACATATGAAGCGCTCGAAAGCGGTAAACCTGTCCCATGATGTTCAACCCCTGCCGGTGTCTCTGCTAATCAAGTCTTTGTTGTTAAGCTGGTATTACCCTTCAAAATGTAGCCGGCTCCAACACGTCTGTCTTTGCCGGCTCGTTCTTCCGCGATTATCATGAGAGTCTGATCAGAGACCCCGACGCCCTACCCAGGTTTCTGCTAATGGGCACGGGGGCGGCTATGGCCTCCAACCGCCTGTCACACTTTTTCGACCTGCGAGGACCGAGCATGTCAGTTGATACCGGTTGCTCCACCACGTTGACGGCACTACACCAAGGATGTCAGAGTCTTCGGACGGGTGAGTCCAACATGTCCATTGTGGGCGGTGCAAACATCATGTTCAACCCGGACATGTTTCTGGCCATGTCCTCAATGACCCTTATCTCCAAGGACGGGAGGTCCTATGCCTTTGACAGCCGCGCCAACGGATACGGCCGTGGAGAGGGGTCAGCTACCATCATTCTCAAGCGGCTTGACGATGCCTTGCGAGATGGCGATCCGATTCGCGCCATTATCCGGGAGACTGGCGTGAATCAGGACGGCAAGACGGAAACCATCACAACACCCAGCGGAGAAGCGCAGGAGGCGTTAATTCGCGCCTGCTATCAGAAGGCAGGTCTTGATCCTTCCCAGACGACCTACTTTGAAGCCCACGGCACCGGGACACCAGTTGGCGATCCAATCGAGGTCAAGGCCATCTCATCGGTCTTCCAAGACACCCGAGCGAGCGATGATCCACTGAGAATTGGATCTGTCAAGACGAGCATCGGCCACACAGAAACGGCAAGTGGAGTTGCGGCCATCATCAAGGTCGCGCTGGCGCTCGAGAAGGGTCAGATCCCACCCAGTGTCAACTTTGAGGAACCGAACGAGAAGTTACGCCTACGCGACTGGAAGTTAAAAGTGAGTTCCAGGTTTCCCGGCTGTGTGCCTTCCTGGTCCAAGAGTGACCGAGACACGGTGTCAGGTGCTAATCAGCGGTCTTGCTTCCCTTGCAGGTCCCCACTAAACTCGAGCCCTGGGCTGGCAAAGATGGCGTGAGACGAGCGTCTATCAACAATTTTGGATATGGCGGGTCGAACGCCCACGTTATTATGGAGGACTTGGATTCATTTACTGCTTCCCGACAGATTCAGCGGACCGACCTCAGCAATGTCAACGGCCATTCACGCCGGAGCAGCAGTGCTGCAGAGGACCTACCCCGGCGCCGAGTTTTTGTCTTGAGTGGCAAAGATGAGAGAGCTACTCGGGCGATGGTTTCCAACCTGAAGGAATATCTTCTCGGCACCAAGATCGCGGATCAGGATGGCTTCCTCGACAATCTTGCTTACACTCTCGGCCACCGTCGCTCGCGCTTCCCGTGGATCACGACGGCTTCTGCCGACAGCATCGACGACCTCGTCAAGGCTCTCGATTCTCCCAAGGCAAAGCCTGTCAAGACAGCGATCGCTACTCCTAGGATAGGGTTTGTCTACAATGGCCAGGGTGCTCAGTGGTGGGCGATGGGCAGAGAACTGATTGAGGTCTACCCTGTGTTCAAGGCCGCGTTGCTCGACTGCAACAAGCATTTGAAGAAGCTTGGAGCGACCTGGAACATGATTGGTATGGTATCTCCGACTACGTTGTCATTTACACCGTAGATACTGACACATGTGTCTCTATAGAGGAGTTGAATCGAGCCGCAGATACTTCCAAAGTCAACCAGTTGGACTACAGCACTCCCGTCTGCGTCGCCGTCCAGATTGCCCTCACCAACTTGCTCCAAGCGTGGGGCATCACCCCTACAGCAGTCACCAGCCATTCAAGTGGAGAGATTGCTGCCGCCTACGCCGCTGGTGCTCTCAGTCTCGAGTCAGCCATGGCAATCGCCTTTGCACGAGGAGGTCTCGCTTCGGAGAGCAATCGCCAGATTGCCCAGCAGGGAGGCATGATGGCAGTAGGGCTTGGAGTTGAGGACAGTCAACGCTTTCTTTCCCGCGCCACCACTAGTAGGGTTGTCGTTGCCTGCGAGAACAGCCCCAATTCCATTACTCTGTCGGGAGATGTCTGTGGTCTTGAGCAGCTTGAGAAGGTGTTCCAGCAGGATAACATTTTCACCAGACGCCTCAAGGTGGATGCTGCCTGGCATTCGCATTACATGGAGGCTGTTGCAGATGCCTACTACAGCGCAATGGACAAGAAGGTCTGGCCAGCGCAGGATCACCTTGACTTCATCTTCTCGTCGCCGTCGACTGGGACACGAATGGAGGACGCCCGCGAGATTGGAAGCCCTGCGCACTGGGTACGCAGTTTGACAGGACGCGTCCAGTTTGTCGATGCATTCCGTAACATGTGTTTTGAGACACCCGGTGGCGAACTGTCAATCGACATGGTGATCGAGGTTGGCCCACACGCAGCTCTCTTTGGACCGATTCAGGAAATACTACGCATGTCCGAGTTCAATGGCATTACTATGCCGTACGAGAGCTGTCTCGTCAGAAAGAAGCACGCAGTTGAGACCATGCATACACTCGTTAGTACTCTCATCCAAAAGGGTTATCCTGTCAACTTTGCACCGATCAATCTTCCCTACGGCCGAGACGGTGTCAAGGTGCTTCACGATCTACCCAGATACCCCTGGAATCACCAAACACGCCATTGGATTGAGCCACGATTCAACAAGGCCCTTCGCAATCGTCAGGAACCACCACATGATCTACTTGGATCTCTTGTTCTCGGTACAGATCTCAGTGCGCCCTCCTGGAGACACATTCTTCGCATGAGCGACATTCCTTGGGTCAGGGATCACGTTGTTCAGTCCAAGGTAATATATCCGGCAGCTGGTTACATCTCAATGGCTATCGAGGGCATGGCACAGCATGCATCAAGACAAGGGCGGAAAGGAAGGGTTCTCGGCTACCAACTGCGAGATATCGACATTATCAACGCGCTGGTCGTGCCTGAGATAACAGACGGTATTGAGCTTCAGCTGTCTCTTCGGCCATGTAGCGAAAAGGTTCTCGACATCAAGGGATGGACGGAGTTCAAGGTACGGTCGGTTAGCTCGGATAACGTCTGGATGGAACACTGCAAAGGTCTCATTTCGGTCGAGTACTCATCTGGCGATGAGATGGGCTTCTGCCAAAACGCTTTGCCAGGTCACGGGTTCAAGCTCGCTCATCCCATGAATGAGTCGGCCTACAGAACTCGGATCAGCCCACACGACATGTACGCCGGCCTGCGATTGGGGGGCATCTGTCACGGCCCCATCTTCCAGAACATCAAGAGCATCCGCACTCAGAGTCAGCAATCTGTAACATCCTTCACAGTGGCCGACTCGCGAGCGACGATGCCAAAGCATCACCAACACGACCATGTCGTCCACCCGACCACGCTAGACTCAGTATTCCAAGCTGCGTACACTGCCATCCCCGACTCCACCAATGGTTGGCAGACACCCAAGGTGCCAAAGACTATCAGCAAGCTTTGGGTTTCCCACGATATCAACGCTCAAGCAGGACACTTCTTCAAGGCTTACACCAACCTGAATCACATCGACAATCAGTCCATGACCACGGGGCTCACAGTCTTTGAAAGCCCAGCAAATGAAATGATTGAGTCGATTGCCCCTGTCATCACAATCGAAGGTTTTGTTTGCCAATCTATCGGAAACGCCCCAGTCCAGGAGGCAGATTCATGGGAACAGGACAAGTTCACTACCACTCGATGGGTTCCAGACATCACTTTTCTCAAGGAAGCCTACTTGAAGGACAAACTCAGCAGCCAGATCTCAGTCCGAGAGACAGACACTTTGATGGATCTCCGTCAAGCATGTCTGTTCTTCATTCACGACACCCTGAATGAACTCACGGCAACTGATGTCAAGCGGTTGGAATGGCATCAAAGAAAGTTCTACATTTGGATGGGGCATCAGGCCGAGCTAGCTCGTACTAATCAGCTTGCCCCTGACAGCAGCCAGTGGATCGAGGCTCCACTGAAAGAGAAGCTGGCACTCTTTGAGAGAGTTAAGGCCGACAGTACCAACGGCGAGATGGTGTGCAAGCTTGGTCCCCACATTGTACCAATCCTCCGCAACGAGATCACGGCTCTAGAAGTTATGCTGGAAAATGACTTACTCTCTCGATACTACCTTGACGCTCTCAAATGGGGAAGGACCAATGCCAAACTCGGAGAATTGGTCAAGCTCTACGCACAAAAGAATCCGCGAGCCAAGATGATCGAGGTTGGCGCGGGTACTGGGGGCGCAACGAGTCATATTCTACAGGGGCTCGGAACCAGCAAAGAAGGGACCGGTCCCAATGTCGGCTCATACGACTTCACCGATGTGTCGTGTGGTTTCTTTGAGGCTGCCAAGGAGAAGTTCCGGGACTGGAACAGTGTGGTCAAGTACAAGAAACTTGACATCGAGCAGGACCCGGTGAAACAAGGGTTCGAAGAGGGGACCTATGATGTTGTCATTGCATGCCAGGTTCTTCATGCCACGAAGTCGATGAACCACACGATGGCAAATGTGAGGAGGCTCTTGAAGCCTGGTGGCAAACTATTCTTGATGGAGACAACCCAGGACCCGGTCGATCTACAGTTCGTCTTTGGATTTCTTCCAGGCTGGTGGCTCAGTAAGTTCTTTGCAATCTTTCTTGAATTAATGGATGCTAATTACAGTGGCTTGTAGGCGAGGAAGAAGAGCGTAAGTACAGCCCTTCACTCACCATTCCCATGTGGGACCGTGTTCTCAACCGCACGGGTTTTTCCGGAATCGATGCCGAGATTCGAGATTGCGACGATGAAGATCTCTATGCATTCAGTGTCATCATGTCAACGGCTGCTACCGGTCCCCCCAAGTTCGATTTCGACATTGCTCTTGTCACAGCCAGCCCATCTACGCCGAACCCTTGGCTTGACCAACTCGGTGTTTCTATCGGTTTGCTGACCTGGACGGTGCCGGCTGTGCATTCGCTGGACAATGTCCCCGCCGACGACAACAGAGTTTGCATCTTTGTGGATGACCCGGAGAGTCCCATCCTGGCAAGTGCCGATAGCACAGAGTTTGAGGGCCTCAAGACAATTTGCACCAGATCCAAGGGGGTCCTATGGTTAACTCATGGTGGTACTACTGACTGTCAGACGCCCCGTGCTGGCCTAGCTGCCGGATTTCTCCGATCCCTTCGTCAAGAGTATTCTTGCAAACGCCTGGCGACATTGGACCTCGACCCGTCGAGGCCTCTTTGTTCCCCAGAATCAGTGAATTACATCACCCAAGTGTTCCGCAGCTTCTTCAACGGCTCAGATCTTGAAGCCGGCTCCGACTATGAATTCGCAGAAAGGGATGGTGTGATTTCTGTTCCGAGATACATCAAAGATGTCAGCCGAAATAATAACGTCTTCCGTCAGTCTACCAAACAGTTTGCCCATCGGCTCGAACCTTTCTTACAACCTGGCCGACCTCTACGTCTAACTATCGGCACGACTGGACTTCTCGACACACTCGCTTTCGACGACGATGCGAGCGCTCTGGAAGAACTGCCTGAGGACTTTGTCGAGGTTGAGCCGAGAGCTTTTGGTGTCAACTTTCGCGATGTGATGGTTGCGATGGGTCAGCTGAAGTCTCGAGTCATGGGATATGACGGTGCTGGTGTGGTCAGTCGAGTCGGTTCTGTTGCCGCGGCGAATGGTTATAAACCGGGAGACCGTGTCTCAGTGTTGCTCAGGGGGCACTACGGGAGCCGTACCAGAATCCACTGGACCAGTGCCGTTCACATCCCTGACGACATGAGATTTGAGACTGCTGCTTCGCTGCCCACTCAATTTGTTGCCGCATATGTCTCCCTTTACGACAATGCAAGACTTCAGAAAGGCGAGACTGTTCTCATTCACTCGGCAACAGGAGGTGTTGGCCAGGCAGCCGTGATGCTCGCTCAACGTGTTGGAGCCGAGGTATTCGTGACAGTTGGCTCAGAGGAAAAACGCAAGTTTATCATGGAGCACTTTGGTATCCAGCCTGATCATATCTTCTCAAGCCGCGACGTATCATTTGCATCTGGTGTCAAGGAGATGACTGGTGGTAAAGGGGTAGACGTGGTACTGAACTCCCTCGCCGGAACGCTACTGCAAGAAAGTTTCAACTGTCTCGCACCATTCGGCCGGTTTGTCGAGATTGGGAAAAAGGATTTTGAGCTCAACAACAGCTTGGGGATGGAGGCTTTCACGCGGGCCGTTTCCTTCTCCAGTGTCGATGTCATTGCACTGGGCGAGCGCAAGCCGAGAGAGGCCCACAGGATCATGAAGGATATTGTGAGAATGGTGGCTGAGAAGGAGATCAACACAGTTTATCCTATTTCAGTGCTCCCTCTTTCCGATGTAGAGAAGGCTTTCCGTCTTATGCAAGCTGGCAAGCATATGGGCAAGATTGTGTTAGCTGTTGATGAAGAGGCCATAGTTCCGGTATGTTCGCCCTTTTCATTGAATATTACATAACACTAACAAGAATACTCCCCAGGTAATTCCTCGCAAGCCAGTCGCTCGCCTTCGCACCGACGCGTCATATCTTGTTGTCGGCGGATTTGGCGGTATTGGGCGATCGGTGTGTCACTGGCTAGCGGAACATGGCGCCCAGCATATCGTGGTGGTTTCTCGCAGTGCAGGAGCTTTTGGAAAGGCAGATCAGCTTCAGACAGAACTTATCAGCGCGATTGGCCGTCAGGTCAACGTTGTAGGACTTGGCAGCGACATATCCAACATGAAGGAGCTCAACAGAGCACTCGCCAAGCATGCCAGGACAGGAGCACCACCCATCAAAGGTGTCATCCACGGGGGGATGGAGCTCAAGGTATGACAAGTCATTTGCATTCGCACAATAGCTGCTAACTTTCATTATAGGATTCGGTCCTGGACAATATGACTCTCGACGACCACAACGCCGCCCTCCGTCCCAAGCTCCATGGCAGCTGGAACCTGCACCAACACTTTGCTGGGAAAGATGATCTCGACTTTTATATCATGCTTTCCTCACTCGTTGGTGTTGTTGGCTTTGCCAGTCAGTCCAATTACTCAGCAGGCGGCACCTTTCAGGATGCACTTGCCCACCATCGAGTGACGCGCGGTTTGCCAGCAGTTTCCATCGATCTAGGTATTGTCAAGTCTGTGGGGTATCTGGCAGAGGAACAAGAGTCTGCCAAAACGATTGAAGCACTCCAGCGACATGGCTTCATGGCTCTGCGCGAAAGCGAGATCCTTGCTGCCATTGACTCGGCAATCACGACACCCCTTGCCGGAGCCATCATGCTTGGCATTAACACAGGGCCAGCAGGGCAGACGGAAGACTCGCCTCTGCGGCGAGATTCGCGTTTTTCGCAGCTTCGGTATCAGAAGACGGAACAGGAAGGCAGCCAGATCTCCAGCAAACTCGGGTCTAGTGATTTGGCGAGCAAGCTAGCATCTGCCTCAACATTCGATGATGCAGCAAAGGCTGCGGTTGGGGGGATTACCAAGAAGCTTGTGGACATCTTCATGATCCCGGAGGACGATATCATCCCCTCCAAGTCGCTGGCGGATTTTGGAGTGGACTCTCTTGTCGCTGTGGAGCTCCGCAACATGCTGTCGATGAAGGCTGAGGCAGACCTGTCGATCTTCGATATCATGCAGAGCCCGTCTATCACTGCTCTAGCGGGGGCAGTAGCGGCCAGGAGTAGTCATGTCGACACCGCCATTCTGAGAGACTGAGGGAATTATCTTTTCGGTTGTTTGTCAAATTGGCGGGTATATTGTGTGCATTTGTAGTGTATTTACAGAGGCGTACAGAACGTTGCACTTTTGCGCCTGGGTTTTCTTTTTCGTTTGGTGTATCTTTTTCGGTTTCTCATATAGCTTTGTAATATTTGGTTAATTATTTTTTGGCTGTACTATGGACTTAGGCAGGCATGGAGTTCTTGCAGGTTTTTCTTAGATTTTTAATCTTGTCGAGGTGCTGGCTTGACATCAGTACCTATCCTTCCATGTATTCTTTTTGGTTAGCTAGGTTTTGGATGGAACACAATCTCTGAATCATACTATGCTTTTCAAAAAACTGGATGCTGTTTGCATCAGACGTTATTTAGACCCTGGGGACCTTGATGGCCACTCCCATTGATAGCGAATGGCTACAAAACGTTTCTGCTCACTCAGAATATGTATCATTGAGGGTAGTGATTACTGTCACTGACTGTCCGTCAGCTGAGCAACTCTGGCGGTGGAGCCTGCGTGTTTGTCGATCATCTTGCAGATCCCGACGCCCGATCGTGCTTGCAGCATGTCGAGTTGTGATCTGGACATCCTAGCACGCCCGCGATGCGCACAAACTTCCGATGTACCCCGGTTTGCCGAAATCGTCTCTTGATGTGTTGGGGGTGGGTGATGGCATCAGCAAATCTGATACTGCGGTGCAACTGTCGTTGGTGTAGTGCATGTCGATCATTCCACCTTGTTATCCTGTTCTTTTTTTGTTTTTTTGCTGACCACCCCCCTTCTCTCGCGCCTTTCCCAAGTGGCGACATATCTAGGTTGCTTAGGTAGTGGCTGTATCAGGTTGCTGAATGGTCCAACAGAAATCAGTTCTGGTGAGTTTTATGTATGACCGATGACTGCGTATGGATGATGTCTTGGATACCAACGAGCTGACGCGGTGTAACCTCGAGAATGCAGCTGTTACTAGGCGTATAGCTTGACCAATACCAGTTTTGATGTTACACATCTGTCTGTCTATCTGTCTATCGTCTATCTGTCTATCTGTCTATCTGTCTATCTGTCTATCTGTCTATCTGTCTATCTGTCTATCTGTCTATCTGTCTATCTGTCTATCTGTCTATCTGTCTATCTG
>MU866342.1:0-17801 GCA_033296915.1 Triangularia setosa | reverse complement strand
TCTGTCTATTTGTTAAAGGGCATCTGCCATCTAGGTAAGGGTGTCGATCATGTATGCCCGAGTTGATGTGCTTCCTAAGCTTGGAGGGGTTGTTATTTTGATGCAGGAACTGGTCATAATGAGGGAGGACAGGGTAAGAATATGCGACATGTCGCCTGGAAGAGAAGCCATGCTCCTGAGTAGTAAAGATGACGAAGAGTCGCAGGCTGTTGGCTTGATGCTCGAAGCTATCCGAAGCTAATGAGAGCTGCCCTGAACCTCGAACACATTCTGTCTTGGTCACTGCCCCTAAGCCCCTGGGCGTGTGTTTTCCATTTATCCCCGAAAGGATCGGATCTTGACATTAGACGCAACCATGGCGAAGCCAACTCTCTAGCCCCAGCCTATTCCCAACACCAACATGTTACACTCTTATAATAGGTGGTTTAGGTGTTGATATGACGGTGGACGGATATCTTGTTGGTTCGGTGTCCTTGTGCACGTATTACAAAGCCTGATATATAAATAGTTACAGAGAAAAGCCCCCCTGAAAATTATTAAGTGAAAACGATTCTTGTGACTCCAATACAAGCAAGTGTTCCCGTGCAAGATTGTTGAAGCTCTGCATACTCCTCAGCGCGTTTGTGCAGCACTGAAACTCCGCATTGATGCCGTCCTTGGCCTCCATCCCTTGATAAGACTCCGGGGGCGTAAGTGCTTGCATGCTCTCCATCACGCGGTTAGGATGTGCTATAAGCCTCGACGCGGCCAGAAAGATGGCCAGTGGGAGGAAAATGTGGGCCTATCCCGTGGCAGATGCATTAGTTTTGTGTGTTCTGAGGATGCCATGTGCTCGAGGAAAGTGTGTCTCACCTTGAAATAGGGGATGTGCTCGTGAGCTTTGACCAGTCTTGCAATCTCTCTTGCAGCGTGCATGGCCTGATTCTGGCATTCGACCACGTTTGGTCGACATGATGCCTCGTGGGTTGTGGACTCGACAACTTGGCACATGTAGATTTTGATGGCATGCGCCATCATCATGGAGAAGAACAGCATCGGCTCCGCTGCTGAAATGACTTGGTGATTAACCATCAAGGAGTCCAAAGATGAGGTCAGCGTGTTGTTGATCCATTCGTGACGCATCCAAAACTCCAGTGATGCGGTTCCATATGTTCGTTCCATCTTGTAGGCCTGGCATTGTGACACTGCACGGCCGTATATCGTGAGCAGAATGGCGGACTCTGCTAAAGGCGACAGGAGGCTGTGGTCACCAGATGCAAAGACCTCTCCCAGAAATCTCCCTTGAATAGGGCTACCGCCCTGGAAGGTGAGGTCTGAAGACGGGAGTCGGGTACAGATCTAACACGATGTTAGTTGCGGTCCGGAAATGAGGATCACCAAAAGCGCAGGGATGGTGGCGGAACCTACCACTTCTTCGATCAGCGTCAGTGGACTGCGGTTTCTGATACAGAGAAGATGATCCAGATAATATGCAACCCAGAACGTTCTACGCTTTTCCTCCCTTGAAACAAGGTCGTCGCATTCAGCCGCATTTTCCAAGATATCAACCTCGTGAAGACGTGCGAGCTGGACAAGCCTGAAGGCTCTGCCGGCAGTGACCCAGGCACGACGGTAGTTGCACCGTGCGAATTCGTAAAATGCAAGAAGAATCCATGCTTGTACTTGTTCTACACGCACCGTGTTCATGTCGTCCTCGTCGAGGTCCAGCGTCTCGAGCATGTGGCGAGTTTCGTTATAGAAGAGATCCCGCGAACTTTCAAACTGCGACGAAAATGACATTGCCAATGTCCACATGGCATACTGTAAACACAGAAGATAATTTGGCCCATCTATCATGGAGATTTGTCGCGATCTTGTAAAATACCGCGACTGGTGGAAGATGGGCACATTTGGGTGGACTCGGTCGAAATATAGCTGGTCACTGAAACAAGTCGGTGTTAGGAAGCATAGTCAAGGGGATATCTGGGAAGGATAGCAAGGACATACAGATCCGCTCGCATCAGGTCGTCGACTAATGCGCATCTGGGTGGGGACTGGGGAGAAGGAGGGAATTGGAAAGTCGAAAAGCCCATTGAAAGGGGGGTAGATATCATGGGAGACATGCCGATATGAATGTCGCTCTCCCATGAAGGCCTTCTCTGGCATGGTGGCGGAAACTGCGAAAAGTCTCCATCCGAAGTTGAGCTCGCAGACGGTAGTTCAGGCACAGGTGGGGTTTCTGAAAACTGAGTAGCGAGTGTTAACGCTTCTTCCGTGGAATCAAGACTAAGGCGTCGTTCCAAAGCCACTATGGATAACATTCAGCATCATCTACAAGAAGTGGTGCGAGGGAAGAAGCATATCGCTGGGTATTAAAGCACTCACCGACCCTATTCAAACACACGCCGACCTGGCTTCGAAGGTTGTTGAGTTCGCCCTTCTTGGGACCCCTTGGACGTCGCTGAGTGTTGATTTCACAGACGATATCGGCGT
Source organism: Triangularia setosa (assembly GCA_033296915.1). Classification (NCBI taxonomy): domain Eukaryota; kingdom Fungi; phylum Ascomycota; class Sordariomycetes; order Sordariales; family Podosporaceae; genus Triangularia; species Triangularia setosa. The sequence goes on along the minus strand of MU866342.1, from coordinate 15,329 downwards.
CTTTGCAAGTCCCACAAGGACTTTTTCTGTCACCTGGAAAATATCTTGTCAGCAAGCGATGAGAAAATAGCTTGATGCTACATGTACACTTACATCGGACTTTGCGCTTCTGGCACGCCTCGCAGGCGGACCCTGGGAGCTGCCTTGGTGCCCGGTTGGTTGTGCCCACTGCACTTCTTGTGCGACGGGCAGTAGTCATGATGAGCACTGGATGGGTGGGTAGGAGGTGGCTATGGACAAGCTGAAGGGAATGGAATTGACGGTGAGAAAGGACCGCAGTAAGTAGTGAGCAAGTGTAACCTGGATCCAACTGGGCAAAGAAGTGAGGGAGGAGGAGGTCGACGCCAAAAGTCTCCTTGACAGATGCAGGGTTCTCGAGGCCCAGTTATACAAGGTCGGCTGCTGTGGATGCCATGGACTGGTAGGAGAGATCGTCTCCTTCCCACTCTGGACAGATGCAGGTTCCCGGACTCCAAGGCACAGTCATGCCATAAGAGTGGCTCAGTGGCTCAGATGGGTTGCACCTGCTTGCCCTGCCGTAACTTTACATGTATGCCCTACATGATTACACGCTGGTGACAAGCGACAACGACCAGCCAACACACGGCACAAGCTCCGTCTCGGCCAAAGGGCAGAGAGCGGTGTATCATTGTATCGAAAGACTAATCATGGTGTCCAGCCACCGATCTCCCTCTGGCCCCGTTCTCGACACTCCACTCCCGCGAGCCATCGGAGCAGCATGTGCATTCATTGTCACTATCTTCACAGCTTTTCTCTGGTGATGGATGAGTGGGTAGCTTGGGGGTGTGTAGGAGCTTGGGGGAGGGGGCGTGTGGGAGCTGTCTGGAATTTGGAGCCATCCTTTTCCGGGGTCCTGGGCCGTCCACCAAGGCATCGCATTTCAACAGAGATTCTTGTCATTTGGTTTTCAGCACCACTCTACATTTTGTTCGGGCCGTTGCGCTCCCAGCCTGACCGAGAGTACGTGCGTTCACGCCTCGGCCGCTAGCGGCTCTGATCGACATCCCCAGATCCCAGACTGGGATCTTCCTGGGCGTTCCAAGTGGAAACTGAATCATGTTCCCGGGGCTTGATCGTGTCCACTTTGGGCTGGGCTGGGCTGGTCCTGTTTTTTGATGCTTGGAGTTGCCCATTTCAGCTTGCAACTGCCACTGAGTGAGACATGGACGCCGCACATTTCCACAACGAGCATCGTCCGCAACCGCCATCAACACGCCAGTTCATGCAGCAGATGTCAGATGGCAGTTGTTCGCTGCAGGTTGGCTCCGCGACCCAGCAAGCGGCCAACCTGCAGCATGGTAGCATGGAGCTGCAGCTTAGGCGCATGGGATCCTGCATTTCTCCAATGACTGCCGATTTCCTCGACGCGCCTGGCGGGCTAATGATGCTGCTCTTATTGTCAGTTTGTACTTAAGCTCCAGTCTCCAGTCCCAAATATGATGGGGCTTTGCTAAGGTCTGTTGAGCTTGTCTTGTTCTGATCTGCCCGTTGGAATCCCGGCTTGGCTCCTCTAACAAATTCCCGACCAAAACTAACAAAGTTGCATCAGCATCCTTGTGTTGATCCGGCCAATCCCGTTCCTATGGCGGGATCCTTGACAGTGAACGACCCAACAAGGGAGACACACATCATCACCGGCCATTGTATCGTCCACTCAGGATTGGACTAGTTACAGACTATGGGGAACCGGTGCATAATCAGAGCAGGATCGGCACCCTCTTCAGGCATTACGCAACCGTGAGCGGTTATTTTCCGCCATCAAATCAAAAACAGGAGCATGCGACCAATGGAAATGCCTGTTTTGCAATTTTGTACGACGAATCCCCGAGAAGCCTTTGGGATCCAGCATGGAAGGGGCCGACAGGAACCTGCAGATATGGATCAACCCCAAGTTCGTGTGGTGCTGGGCCACAGCGACCTTCCCTTCGGTACCTCTTCTGTGGTCCCACAGCAGTGGTATCCATGGTTCCAAGAATCATTCGTTGCACCAACAAAGGCTTGGGTGTTAATTCACACGCCATGGTAACACAAAGGTCATCCTTCGAGCTGGACATGCCGCCTACGCTTCCTGTTCTGGGCACCACTAACCTTCACCAACAAGAGAAAAAATGCTCAATGCACCAATTCTTCTGTTCCATGACGGTGCAGACTCTTGTTGGCCTCACACCCATTCAACCTTTCACCGTCTCCCCATGTTTCCTAGCCCCCAGGTTCTAGAAATCGGGCCGTGTCGCTTGATCCTACCGACATCACGATGACTGACACGATAACCAGCTGGACAAGGAATATCTGGTCTGGTTCTGTCTCGGAAAAGGCACCAGTGATGTTCACTCTGTCGGCTCACGTCTTCCACGGATACTTACCTAGTTATGACGGCATTCTTAGTATCTCACTGTGAATAAAGGTGCAACAAGTTGTCTGTGATGGCGAGATCGACATAAGTTAGCATCATTCAGGATGCTCAAACAGTCCATCTCCTCGCGTTCGAGATAATTGCTCACGGCACCAACCGGAACGAATGCCGTAGTATCTCCCACCATTATAATTGGAAAAAAGGACTTGGGCGTAGCACAAGTCCCTTGTCGCCCCCGATCTTTATCTACTAGCCCTGTTCTTGATATGAGACCGTTCTATTCAATGGCATACACGCTCATTCCAGTAGAAATCACGTAACCCAATATGAGACACAGAACTACATTGTGTTGTTCCCGTTTTCCTCGCTTTTGTAACAACCTAATTGTGAGGTATGGAATACACCTTCACCACCTCTTATGATCATGTTCCAGAAATAGTACAGAAAACTTTGAAATCCGAGGATACTTGGCCAGGTGTTCTGACTGTCAGACATACATGCAGGTAAGCTAGAATTATTATTTGGCCCGCCAGAACCATGATCAGCAAGCCTTGCAGTTGCCACGCACTGGCGATGGCCTGGCAAGAAACGTTTTGCCATGAGACCAGGCCGCCGAAACCATGTACCATGTGACCAGAACTGCATTTCGATCAAACAGAAAAGCGAAGATTGTCTCAGCCGGCTGCAGCCGAGCATCTTTTTTTCTCTCACCCTTTTGCATGCGAAATTCCATTCATAGAACCGTTGACTGCACTAACCTTTGCGGATCGTTCAAGACACTCGACAAGAGTTATCATTGGCTCGAATATAGGTTTTATTTCAGAGAGAATCTTACCTTGGACTCTTTCCCGTCCATTGAGTTTCCAACGGGAGAAGATGACCGGACTTGCAATTATAGAAGCCAATCAAGACCTTCCTGCTGATCTCTCACATGCAGCATGTGGCAATACCTGAGACATTTAACAGAACTTAGGACCTGAGTTGGTAGGTATTCGATGTTTTCTTTTTGTGTTTGTGTGTGTGTATGTGTGTGTGTGTGTGTGTGTGTGTGTGTGTGTGTGTGTGTGTGTGTGTGTGTGTGTGTGTGTGTGTGTGATGATGATGCCAGTAGCATCCTCCGTAATGGTAAATCATGGACTAGATAACGAGATAGAGAAATATGCATATACACTCGTTCATCATCCATCGTCATCTCCTATGGACCTCGTCTACTTTATCATCATCATCATCATACACGAATCTTCAAAGGAGATAACCGCCTGCCTGAATAAATTGAATAAAAAAACCATGATGAAAAGAAGAAAAAGAAGAAACCAGGAATGATCAGCAGCCATCTTGAGCCCATATATTTCTCGCTCTCGGCATCTCTCCCCAACACGTGTAACCCCTTCAAGCAAACCCAGCCCGTAAATTCTCATACTGGCTATTAGGAAAGCTCAACTGGTTCGGGCTCGAATCGATGCCCCCCAGCTCCCGGAAACTGGTCTCGATCAAGCTCTGCCCATCGGTCCGGTCAGCAGACGCCTCCCAGAACATGCTCCCAGCCAGGCCTCTCTGTTTCAGGTACGCAACCTTCTTCTGGATCATCTCGGCCGTGTCAAAAGAGATGAGCTCCCTCTTTGTCGCGTCGTAGCTGTAGGTGGCGCTGGCCACGGCGTCGTACACAATTTGCGCCCCGGGCTTGGGCAGGTCCTTGTAGTCCCACACTCCATTCTCCCAGCTGCCGCCGCCAACGCCGGAGTAGGCCTGCCCCAGCCCGCCTGTGTTGGTGAAAGCTCTCCCGTAGATTGGCATTCCGAGCACGATCTTGGACGCGGGGATGCCGGCGGAGAGGTAGTCAGACACGGCACGCTCGGTCGAGTACGGGGTGGCGGTGTCGTTGGTGTGGTAGAGGTTGGCTTGGTGGCCGGCGCGGGAGTCCCAGGAGCCGGCGTAGTCGTAGGCCATCAGGTTGAAAAAGTCGAGGTAGCTAGCCATGGACCGCAGCTGCATGGTGTTGTAGTGGGTGGGGCCGGCTGGGCTGGCGATGGTGAGGAGAAAGTGATAGTTGCTCGCGTGCGCGGCGGAGTAGGAATCGAGGGCAGAGCGGACCGCTTGGAGGAGGAGGACATAGTTGGCGGCTTCGCCAGAACTGGCGGGGTATTCCCAATCAATATCCAGACCGTCAAAACCCAAGTCGGCGAGGAGACGGATGGCGGTGTCGGCGAAGCGGGTCCGGGAGTCGGGGGTGGAGGCTGCGGAGGCAAAGTGGGTGGAGTAAGTCCACCCCCCGATACTGAGGAGGACCTTCATGTGGCGGTTGGACTTTTTGAGGAGGAAGAGCTGTTTGACGCAGCCGTAGACATTGCGGCCGGGTTCGCTCCATGCTAAGACAGAACGGGTTAGTGCTCGGGCGCCATGAAAAAGGGGCTAGGGGTAAGTAAACAAACGAAAAGCAAAAAGAGAACACATACAGTCACCATGGTAGTGTTTTTCTAGATCGGCATAGGTGTCTGAAAGATAAACCTCGCCATCTGGTCGGATATTGGCGAAGGAGTAAAGAACATGAGTGATTTGTGACGCTGGCAGCTGAGCAGGTTGGTAATTGCGACCATAGATGCCCTTTCACAAGATTGAAGTTAGTATCTCAATTTTCCATCACTGCGAGACAGCATGACTATCTTACCCAGTTGGTGAAATAAACGATATTCTTGTAGCCACCAGACTGTCGTATGGTAACTTCGACCTCGCCAGGAGGCGGTAAGGGTGACCCTTTGACGTTGGCAGCGAGCGAACAGAAAGAAAGGGCAGCCAGCGCCGCTTTCTTGAGAGAGAAGAGTGCCATTGCTTTTTTCAGCGACTCGCAAGCATGTAATGAGAGACGGACACCAGGGCGCTGGGGTAAAGGAGAGAATGGTGAGAAATTTTCTTCGGAAAAATCGACAGCAACCTGTCCCCTAAATAGCGAATTGAGTTACGACTGAACCCGCAGTGACTTTGGCTCAAGCAACAGAGTTGAAATCCAGAGGCTGGGAAAAATCAATCTTTTGAGGTCTTTGATATTTGTCGTGATCGTGGTTTGAGGCTGGGTGGTGGACCAGCTGAGGTGAAGGCCCACTGGAGCGGACTGGTGAGTAAATGGATATCCCTGTTCAAAACAACCGTCTCAGCTTCTGCCAAAGTCTGCAAAGGGAAACAGTGGATATAATGTTTCCTCTTATACATTTCACGGCACATTCTTTTCAGGGAAGGGTCCCGATAGAAGGGCCATTTCACTTCCTGAGATCTCCACCGTTGACTCCATGCCCCCCAGCCTGCTTGATACACTCCGGCCGATAAGCTATGGAAACCAGCAACGTTGCCCCGGTCCATCTCACGCGGAGAAATCCACCGGGGAGCTTAAAGGAGGCACGATGGCCACCTTTAAAGATCGCTTGAATGCGCATGCGTCGTAGTTGTGAGCATTTTTGGTGTATTCGCCGTCGGAAATCTCTCAGATGACCAATGTTTTCCCTATCCCGGCCGCCCCTAGGTTGTTACGGGCGAACTTTCGATGCAACACCGCTCTAGAACCTAACCACCGTCTCCAAGAGCGTTATCTGAGCTATCAAGCGGTGTTGGTGGAATGACGGTAGCGTGCCGTGCTAGTAAGACTCTGGTGTGCCAAAAAGTTCCAATCAAAAAGACAAGGTGTCGTCGGCTTTGGACCAGGTATCATCCAGTAAGAATGTGACTACGATCACCAGGTACCGGCCACGAGCCTGCTGTCCAGATCGGGAAGGTCAATATAACCTCCATGGATTTCCTCCAGTTTACCCCTGACTAAGAGGCCAGGCTTGGGCTCTCCAAGAAGCACCGATGTCTGCTTTGCTCCAGACTTTAGCAGCACGCGTCAACCTCATTTGCCATCGTGCGCTTCCGGCCTAGATGTGAGACCCTTCGAATAGGGCTAGACTCGGAGTTAACTTGTTACCGGTTTTTTTCGGCTGGTGAGCGAGGGTATGCTTTCAAAAGATACAAAACATGATAGCATCCAACTGGGCCTCACATCCCGCCTGGGCGTTTGGCTTGCCCTCGAAAGGCTACATATATCTCAGTGCAGTATTACTTTCCACAGCAATCTAATATACAAATGCCGATGAGGCACAACAGGCGGCTTGTCCCGCAGAATTCTCTGTGAGGGTCGAGAGACACAAACCGCGACATTGGTGATTATCAACAGCCCAGGAAAGTAGGTACACGCCCCGCCGAAAGTTCCCCAGTAGCAGAATCCCACCCTACCACATGCCGACCTATCAGGTCGTATGATGGTTGCATTGCACACTCTCGACAGGTAATTGCAACGTTACCAAGAGTTCAAAAGATCAAAAGAAAATGATTCAACACCTCGAATGTCGTCCAGCTCCATGAATTTTGCACGGTTTAGCGCAGGTACCAAGGCAAATGACTTTTTATTAACGGGCAAAAGATGAGCTCTGGGACGGTGTGCACCACACAAAGCGATATTTTTATATTCGCGCCCATCTGGATCTAGCTAGACACAATTGTTGATAGTAGTCGGAGAATAATTATTAATGGTAGTTGTGTGGCATGGGCGGCCACTGAGGATCCCACCCCCAAACGGTATCACGGACGATCCTCCACGTCCTCGGACGCGTATCAAGGGCAGCACCGGCCACCCAAAGATACTAGAGACGGCCACCAGAATTCCCAGGTATGTCGCGAGGACCATGACGGCACTGTTCCACGCCGGATTTTGTCCTAGCAATACCCGTGATGCACGTTTCAGAAGCGCTATGAAATAATCCCAGCTGCACCACAATCAAGGTCAGAAACAGAGACGAAACAACCTGCAAAAGTGAGCATGTCCTTACCTTGTCCTGAAAAATGCAATAACTCGTCGTCGGTAGGATAGCCTCTCTATTCCCTTCTCTTGAGCATTTTGAAGATCTTGGTTGTCCTCTGTCATATATCCCTGCTCCATCGCATCGAGCGGATTACTGGGGAGAGGGGGCGCATGGGGGAAATCGCTCGGATCTGAGGACCTCTGGGAGTGGGAGCGTCGTGTGAGGCGACTCAAGTCGGGTCTTTCGACGGTAGTGGACGACCCAGTGGTTGTAACTCCGGCCATCTTGGTTCGCTGCCATTCGCCAAGGGAAGGGGAGATATTGGCGTTGCTCCTTAACGAGTGGAGGTAATGTTTGTGGGGAAATAGAGGCGATCAAGGGCCGACAAGCATTATTTTGGAGGCGTTGGCAGCATGGATGATGGAGCTGTTTGTTACACTAGTCAAGAACCAGAAAAGATAACGACTTCGATTCCGATTCGTGCGTCTCGCTGGTCGACTGGGAGATCAAAGTCCCACGGAAGTTTGCGGCCGAGCCCGAGTGCTGCAGATGTAAGAAAGAACGAAAATCCGCCTTACGTCCTCCATGCTGGCGAGGAAGAAGAATGGTCTTTCCTTCGGTGGACAACTGCCAGATTTCGAGTTGTAAAGTGGGAAAGTGCCTTCAAGGGCCCGCAATGTTCCTCGGCCTGACCCTTTTTTGTGGACGCGGCAGGAACTTGAGCGACTTGCCACCTCCTTCAACATCAACAAGGCGAAGCCGGCGCGTCAAGAAAGTGGTTTGGCCAGCACCGCCATTTTTGGGATGCATGAGATCTTCGAGGTAATCCACAATAGACATCCCATCGTTGTTTCGATGATTGATGTCCAAGTCGGGGCTCGCCAAAGCCCTGATGAAGCGGTGATATTTCCACGTCCATCGCCGTTCCCGACAAAGACTTTTCAGGAGCACGGACAGGGGCGTATCCCCCGCCCGGTTTACCTCTGTCAAGTCTGGGCCTGCTGACAGGATGAGGTCGATGATCTTCTCATTGAACAAACGTTGGCCGGCGGCGATAGAAAGGGCCCCATGCAAGTAGAAGCCGTTTGCGGCACGGGGATCATTGACAAGAGGCTGGATTTTGAATATTAAAGTCAGCGCCTCTTCCGCTTCCAACGCAATGACTCTATTTAAAATCCTTTCAGACGAGCCGGGGCGAATGGGCAGGTGAAAGTTTGCATCGTTGTGGAGGAATGCCAGCAGAAGTTGCTCAGCCGAGGGCATAGCCAAAGCTGGGGACTGCATGATGGCGTGCTTGACAAACAAGGCCAATGGGTACTCCCCGGATTCGTCGGGGGTGTTGACACTAGCGCCGGCATCGATCAGAGAGTAGGCCACTGAAAGCTCCATGGTTCGTAGCGCGTGGCACATGGCCCGCGTGGAGTCGATAGGGGTAAACTGAGGAATCCCGCGTCGCGCAATTGTCTCTAGTGCTCGAATCGCACGTTGGTTTGCCTGGTTGAACATGGTCATGAACAATGATGGGTCCGAAGTTAGCAGCCGGTCTGTGTCGAGATCCAGCACAATTTCGAGCAGGCTGTCCATGGATGCTGTCGGTGCATCCTTGACGGCATACCGAAAGAGATCTTTGAGAATGTCCGGCTCGAGGCCATTGCGGAGGCATCCCTTGCGCACAAAGATATCGCAAGCAGCAATGTTGGGCATCATAAAGGCATTCACAAACGGCGTCCAGCCCCGGTTGTCCGTAATGGAAAAGAGCTTCTCAATCCCAGGGAGGTTGAGAAAAAAGCGCAGGGTGAACAGCTGTAGCTCGTCGTACGATTTTTGTCGTCTAAAAGGGAGATGGAGCATCGAGCTTCCATCTAGATCGGTCTCATCGATGCGAGCACCAGCATGGAGCAGTGCACGCATGGTCTGGGCTAAGGCATTGTGATTCACCTTGGCAGGTGCCATTGCCTTGTTCGAAGGTCCCACGATGGCCTGCATCAGAGCCGTTCGGCCCATGGCGTTTCGCGCGTGAACATCGGCGCCTGTTTTGATGAGGGCTTTGATGGCAGGTACGTTGCAGTGCTGGGCAGCAGCCATGAGCGGCGTGTCCCCGTAACAGTCCTTAGCGTCAACGATGGCACCCTTGGAGACCAAATGCTGGATTGTCTTCATCCGGGGGATCGCCCGTTCGTCCTCGCAAATATCCAGAGGGCTTTGGCCTGCCGGTCGAGCTGACGGCATGCTACACATGTGGAGAGGCGACAAGCCACCGCCATTAGTGGTAAGAATGAAGCCACGGTTGACGTCGGCCCCAAGCTCAGCCATTTTATCAACATCGTGAAAAGCGCCAAGCCGACACGCTTCTCCTAAAGGTGTAATGGTGGTGTAGGGGATGTACATTTTGGTTTCAACGTTGATGTTTGCGCCAAGCTCCAGGAGAAGGGGCAGCGTGGATTCAAACCGACCGTTAGCATAGGCATGATACAAGGGTGTCAGCGTCTTGTTGTCCTTAACGTCCACGTTGGTCTGGATTTTATTATCCACAAGGTACCGGACCGCGTCCGTCAGGCCCATGGCGGCTGCATGGTGCAGGGCTGTGGCGGCATCCTCGAGGCCCCGATGCTCGCCATGGGGATTCCATAAGTCCATGGCTGGAGTTGCTCCGCGAGACAGCAACAGCTGGGCTACCTCTGAGCGGGAATGGCAGATGGCGATATGCAGGGGCGACCAATGAGGGACGTGTGAGTTCTCTGGCGACTCCAATGCATTCAAGACACCATACAGGTGCGTGCAGCCGCAGAAGTTTTCAGAGCAGGCATTGACTGACACTCCATGATCAAGCAGGATTTCGACGATCTCGGTGTGGCCACCCCTGACGGCAAGGTGAATGGGATGGAACCGGCGAGTCACGGTGCCGGGGCCCCTTGTGGGAATCCTCGGGCCAAGACCGGCTCCGTAGTGGCCATCGAAGCTCGATGAGGAATCATCAGTATCGGAAGACATGATATCATCCATCAAAACATCGCTCTCGCTGTCCGTCTCTGAATCTTCAGCATGGCCCCAATGGTCTGAGGCGCCAATGCTACTGGAAGGCTGGTTGGTATCGAGAGTGGTGGCATGGTCGCTCTCTTCGGCGTCGAGGGACCATTCCACCACGATATTGGAGTCGCACTCGTTGTCGGATTCCCACACACAGTCGTCCCCATTCCCCAGCGCAGCGTTCTTGGCCGTGGCCGTGGCCTTTTGCCAGTCATTGGATGGGAGCTGATCAACAAGCTGGATGTTTGGATCAAGGCCGACAGCAAGTGCCATTTTTAGCGTCTTGACCATGCCGCACTGCGCGGCCCAGGCCAGCGGCCATGCATCACCGCGCTCGGCGGCGCGCTTGTAGAGAAACGAGTTTGCCGTGTCATAGAGCCGTCTGCCAGTGCGCGCAAGGGCTGCAATGTCCTTGAGGCGATCGAGATCCTCAATGATGAAGACCAGGAGCTCGACCGGAAGGGCGGACAAGGAAGCCGGCGTCATGGTTGCACGTCCGCTGTAAGTGAGCCGCGGTGCCACCCAGACGGAACCTTTTTGCTGCTGTGCGTGGTCGCGAGGCGCAAGAGCGTAAGGGACGCGTTCAAGCTCTCGACAACTCAAAAAGAGAAGAGGCCGACACTGGACTCGTGCTGCCTGTCTGTCGCGCTTTGGGGGTGGGCATGAAGGAGAAAAGCTGGAACGGGGTGGTGTGCAAACGGAAAGAGAGCAAAGAGCTGGTAATACCCACAGGCTCATCAACAACCTAAAGAGATGGGGTGGGAGAAAACCATCTGTACTGCCGGTGTCTGCACTGACCTCTGCTGCGACCCTGCAGGGCTGTCCACTCAGCACTGCAACAAGCAGTCCAGGGCACCGCGTTGGCGCTGTTTCCCCTGTCTCCTCCACATGGCAATCTCTTGGCGGTCTGCCTTTGGACTGGACTGGCGGTGACTGCCGGCAGATTCAATCTCACCGACTCCCACCTTTCCGCTTCGAGCTCGGATTGGGGGTCCGCAATTAGCCAAAACGTCATGCAGCACCCGCATCTTTCTGGAAGTTTTTGGTGGAAGAATTCCCCAGCACCACATTTGGCCCGGGTCTTTTGCGGTTATCACGGATATCATCACTTGCCACTCTGTGTGGTATACTCTTAAGGTCCTTTGCGCCGGGAGGGGGGCCATCACCCACGTGTCGCCGTGCAACATGCAACGCTGTTTATAATGCTACACCCTCAAGAGGCCCCCCAGGCTGCGATGCTGAGATGACTACAAAGTGCCAGCAACCATGTCCTCGAGACGCCTCCACTCCAGCCACCATGTTGATGAACAAACAACCGAACAAAACAGGTAGGCATAATTCCCGAACAAAAAAACAGTCTCGTCATCGGCTTGATATTCTCCGAGTAGTCACGAACCAATGTCTGTGAACCCCGCAACCTCCAACATGCGCTTGAAGACGCCAGGGTGGTGATCGTGAGTTTATCGGCATTGCGGCATACTTGTTGACTTTGCGCATGGACTCGACCACATCTTCAGAAGCCAAAGTGCCGTATTCCACCGAGCACCAAGCGGTAGCCAATCTTTGATTCGAGCGTCGTGCAGTAAGAGTATAAGGGAGCATTGGTTGTGGGACAGAGTCGTCCGTGTTGGACGCCATCTCACAGTGGGGCTCTCTTTGCTGCTGTGAAAGTGATGCTCGCAATGATGCTGACCCTGAATCCAAACAAAAGATGCCCGAACCTCAGGTGCAAAGGATACGGAAAACCTTCCATTTCTCCCCGTCTCAAAGCCAGAAAACAATTGCGTTTTATCACGTGTGATACTCGATGTTGCCAAGCAGGCCCCACTTACTTGGTTTGTTCTGGGGTGCAGCGTACTCAGTCAACAACGCTTGACCATTTCTGTGAAGGATAGCATGATCTGAGTTCACTCAACAACCCCTGACTTGAGCACAGACTCATCAGACTCAACAACGCTTTCTTAGGTATTCACCATCAGAGGGGTATTTGTAGGCTATTTGCCCTTCAGATAACAGAGTACCTGCATGCTACATTATGATCAGCTTTTCTTTGGACTGTGCGAAGACTTGTCAAGACATCTCATTTGAAGCCCTCAATCTAGAGAAGTGCAGAGTGAACCTTCGAGACACCTTCAGTACGAATAGCATCAATCCGAAAATTATTTTCATTAAGGCGTGGTGGCAGAGTGGTCTAATGCGCAAGACTAGAAATCTTGTTCCTTCGGGAGCGTCTGTTCGAATCAGGCCCACGTCGTATTATATTTTGCCACGAATGATTGCCTTGTGGCAGGTGGAGACGCAACATCAAAAGGCATTTCATTGTCAGAATAAAAGTGGAACGCTTTCTACTTTTTTACACTTTCTCGGTCCCTGTTCTTGTTGGTGAGATCATGATTCTTGAGAAAAGGAACCCAACAAATCTATCATGGCATTGGCACCTTTTGTTCAAGTGAAACTCTCAAGTCAGAGAGGCGGAAGTTCGCATACATGATCTGAAAACACCAGGCGCAGTTCGGGACCGATCCTGTCAAGAGCAGACAAATAAGATTATATGCAACTCTATCCCACCCTGGCTCCTGCATCTGTAACTCACATTCGAAGTGATATGCAACTTGCTGCAGGTCTGCACGCCTCACCTAACCACGTTTCCCATCAACTTTTCAAGGAAACAAAATGAGCACCTGCGTTGGGGGTCATGCCGAGACCTTGAACATGAGGTGTTGTTGGTGCCTGGCCCCCAGGTTGCGGAGACTGGTTGTTAGCGCCTCATCAACCAATCTATCAGTATCAAACATGCATTCTGTGCCTCATCCGCAATCTCATTCTCAACAGAGCCAACACATGCGATACCCAAGATTCGCGAACTCTAGCATTTGAGAAGTTCGTATGTTAAGCACACCAGTATGGACACCACTACGCGCTGCCAGGAGCGTCGCGCTCTCATGTCTTGGTTTTTTTGCTGCATCATGATGATGGCGAGCTCCAGGCGAAAACCTTGAGGCCTGAGGGGGTTGCTGCGGGCTTGTATTCAATTTGAGCACTAGCATGCCGTCTCACCCATCCCTCTGCATCGGCAGCATTCGGGTTCGCCTGGACATGGGTAAAAGAGAGTTGCTGAATGTGGACGAGCACCTTAATACAACACCAAACTAGGTAAGTTGTTGGGTGACTACATGGGTGGTTTGCTGCGCCGTACTAGGAGAAGATTCCCCGATACCCAGCTCCTCTTTCCCTCCCGTCTCACCTCCTCGTGGCATTTTCCTCTTCCCTTCCTCTCGTCTCTGGTATTCCGTTACATCTCTCTATCTTTCTCGGTGCGACTATTAGCGACCACCCTTTCACATGGGACAGCCACCCACATGAGGCTATCGTCTTACCTTCATTTCTTCGAGTTTTCAAGTTCGAAGCGCTAAATTCACTCCTTTAATCGTCTTTGTTCAGTATATGTTTCCTGTTTTTCACTGGTTCGTTAGCATTTACCATCCATTCCTTCGAGTGAACCCACTTTTTGCTTTGGTGCCATACTTGGAAAAGCAACTTGAAGATTCTACAAAGCTGGATTCAGGGTCGGGATTAGAGAGGGTACGTAAATATGGGAAGCGCAGTATCCGTTGTACGGAGGGGACTCTGGGGATACAACGAAGAACCACCGCGCGTGAAGAGAAGATGTGTTCGCCGAAACCTATCTCCAAGCACAGGCTCCTCACTGAGGAGCGGGACAGGTGGCAGTGGAACAGGTAGCGGGAGCGGGACCAGCAGTGGGAGTGAGGGTAGCAACGATGGCGGCAGCAGTGGGAGCGGAAGTGGTAGCAGTGGTGGGAGTGGTAGCGGTAGCAGTAGCGGGAGCGCAGGTGGAAGTGGCGGCGGAGACGGCAGCGGAAGCAGTAGTGGAAGTAGCAGTGAAAATGGCGGCGGCGGAAACAGCACTGGAAGCGGAACGAGTAATGGCAAAGGAAACGGTGGCAAAGGCGCGGACGGGAATGACGAAAGTGATGATGGTGGTGATGACTCGGAATCCGGAACTAGATCGGCACCGACAGGGACGTCACCGTCACCAACTTCAACCAAAAAGTTCTTCCAGGCAGTGGCAGGTTCGACAGGTGGGGCAAACTCGACCAATCCCTACAACACATCGATGCCAACAGACGAATATGGGTCGCCTCTTCCAAATCCAACGTCAATGCCGCCAAATTCTGACGATTCAGACACCAGTGGAGGGGCAGTTGTTGGAGGGGGCCGGCCGTCGACCGGTACTATAATCGCAATTGTTGGCGGCATCCTTGCTGGGCTGGCCGTTCTCCTTGTCCTTGCATGGCTGGGTCATCGAGCATGGAAGCGCCGCGAAGAAAAACGATTGTTGACCAAGCAAACAACAACAATCCCACCGTTATTCATGGACGAAGGATCGCTCGGGCCTCTGCCTTCCGGTACCGCATTTACTGATACATCAACCCTCATCTCCCATGAGAAAGGGTTGGCGAAGTCACCTGCATATCCGTTCCCACCAGGTCAAGAAGCCGATAGTTCCGCAGCTGTGCACGAAATGCCTTCCCGGATGCCGGAAACTATTCGAAATCGACACGAACTAGCGACACCAGACATCTTGGAAATTCCGGACTTTGGCAATCTCGATCTCGACATTACCGATCATGAGGGCGACGGTGACGATATGGGAATCAGAAGGCCGACTTCATTACTCTGATGTGCCAATGGCGCAAGGGTTGAATGTACTTTAATATTTAATTTTGTGTGGATATACCGCGCTGACTACCTTCTCCGGCACACTTCTTCTCGTTTTCCGTTGGGATAGGGCCGGGGCACACTGAGAACCTCCATGCAGGGTTGATTCACATTGTTCTAAGCATTATGTTTTGATGAAATAACGTGGTTTATAAGCGAAAGCGCCACACTCCCTGCACCCACACTGCAAATACAAGAACAATTCCACCAAAACAGCTCAAAACAATTAAAACTACTCGGAATTATCTTCCTCGGACGTTTCTACAACTATCTGACATGTGCGCACATTATGACCAGGCTCGCCGCAGTTGCCACAACGTCGCGCACGCGTCTCGGTCCTCGGCTTCCGACCACTACCCCCC
>MU866341.1:0-43353 GCA_033296915.1 Triangularia setosa | reverse complement strand
AAGCCCGTGCGGCTTCGCATCCATGCAACGTGGGGGGCCCCTACACACTGCCTCGCAGACGGCTAAATTCAAGCGTAACGCTTTTGGGTTTTTAGCTATTTTGAACCCCCCCCCCCCCCCCCCCCGGGACCTGGGACTCTCGTTGCTAGATTGCAAAGAGGCCAAAACCTTCATAGGAGAATTGGGACATCGCACACGCCGGATTCGCGACAATATTTTCCGGCTAGCCTGTGAAAGGGTATACTATCCGACTGTTGATGACATTGTGGAAATTTGGACGAGGAAAACAACCAGCAATGTTGTCATTGAGGGTGAAGAGCAGGGTCAAGAACAGGGTGATGACCAGGAGGGCGATGGCTCTGCACCTTATTCAAAGCCTTGAAAAGTCACACACAAAAAAAGTTACACACAACCAGCCACGACGACCAACCCAGCAGCTGTTACTCAGACGGGCCAAAAGTCTGGTAACCGCCCCAGGGGCAAGCCGGATGCCGATGTTCAAAAGGAGGTTCCGACGTGGTACTCGGCTTGTACTTTGAGTAGCCACCCAGACAATGTTGAAGCTGCGCATGTCATCGATTACGCTGTCGTCAAAAGTCATTTGGGGAATGTTTTCATGATACTTGAATCTTGCAACATATTTTGCCGGAATCTTGAACGTATACCAAGAAGGTGCAATATCCTCGGGAAAAAACGTCAAAATATACTTCCCTTCCGAGCCGAAGTGCACCGAGCATGGGATAACAACCGCTTCCTGCTTCGGTCTATCCGACAGTCAGCAGATCCGTGTTGCATTTTATCTTCAGGTGGTTTACCTTGCAGAAAAGAGCAAGAAAGGCTTGCAGTTCAACGAGTGCTTCGCTGATTGGCGACAAACAACTGCCGACGGGGAGGGCATAGTCTCTGTCAAACACGGCGACGTATATGAATTCTGTGCGAGCGAGGCCAAGTACTTGCCAAATGTGGCTTTTTCTGAGCATCCGATATGCCGTCCAACATCTACTTACTGGCATAAAGGCTGCAGCGGCTTTAAAGGATATTTTTTTGCGGACTGCCACCCAGTGGTTTCCTAGACTCCGCCTGGTCGAAGCTTATATGCCTGGTGATTAGAATATGTTGATCCGGGATGCTGAGGATGAAGGGGTGCTCGACCTCGAGACTGCGGAATAATGGAGTCGCTATCTCTTGGAGGAAGCCTACCAGAAGTACCAGGATGAAGAGGATTGATAGGCGCCTCCTGTTCCATCCAACCCTACTATCATCGTTGGTGGGGACGGCCCCTAAATTCATTGCTCTTCTTATGCCATTATTGGATGATCTATGCATTCGTTTGTTTTATTGACCTATTATGATTCTGCTTTTTCCTACCTCCATATCGTATTTCATGTCCAAACTATATGCGCTTTTGGCACATAGCACTTCCCTTTTGATATCCACCTACGTGAACCCCCGTCCCCGGGGTGTTTCCTGTTGCTCTAATGTATCCTTAACCTGCTTGCTGTAGCTGCCTTTGTCGTCTTCCTTGCTGCTAGGACTGTGCTTGTTGTCTTCCCCCTTCTCCCAAGCAAAATTCCTTTCTTTCAACTCTCTGTTGCCGCTCCTATTCGCTGGCGCCCGTCACCTCAATGATTTGATAGTGTCGGTAAGCCTTTCTCCGCTCAAGATTCCACATCTGCTAGGTATGTTGCAAACAACTTCTGCAACCACAGATCGGTCCATGGGCATCATTAGTTGAACATCTCCTCCTTTCGAGCTGAAATATTTTCCAAAAAGAGCTTGCCCACTTGACAAAGCTGAAGAAAATACAAACATCTAATATCACTAACCCTCAGCCTTCACGAATTGATATTCGGTGTATCATTGGCCAAACATCTCCTTCTTTCACGCTAAAAGAATTCCCAAAAGAGGAGTGTTCTAAACCGAGGGTCCTAGCTAAAAGAAGCATTGGTATTTAGTATTGATTGAACTCGTGTAGCTGCCCATGTATGGCTTGGACAGCTGCATGACGAGGCAAACCCCCAGGTCCATCTTGTTACACGTCGTGGACCAAAATGAAATAAAATGGAGACTGCTACACAAAACACAGGGCCCCAAAAGATAGCCGAAAGACACGGAAAGATAGTTAATAGGCCTATCGCATACGGAGCTAGCAATTACCACCAGCCCACCACAACTGGAGGCCAGCCACAGGGCCCAGCGAGGAGACTGGCAAAAGCCCAGTCAAAGAACATTAGGATATAAAGCCACACTGATTTGAAACCTCGAAACTGAGGGAGCAAGGGAAGCAAAAGAAATAGAGGAAGCGAGGGAAGCACTATATCGAGCGTGGGAAACCCGATGGAAAAAGCAAACCGAGGGCCGGAGACCAAGGATGGCAAACGAAGGACCACCGGGCCTGCTATTCACCGATCAAGCGCTAAAGAAACACAGCAAGCTCACCAAAGCCCAAAGCTCCCTATTAGTTCAGGCCCGTACCAGAGTAATAGGTCTACGGGACTTCCTGTTCAAACAAAAAGTCCCAGGGGTACCCACACCCTATTGCAGCTGCGGAAAAGGACGGGAGACGGTCGAACACCTGGTTATATGGTGCCCAACATCACCGAGACCTAGAACCTGGCCAAGAAATATCATCCGCACCCACCGAGATCTTAGCCTTATACTTCAGGGTGGATCTCGGAACCAACGGCTACTGAGAAAGGTCTTAGGCTGGCTTATGGATTCAGGTCGTCTATTGGAGTATGGTCTAGCGAGAAAACTAGAAGTGGAAAAGCCTGAAGAGGGAGTAGACGAGCAGGAAGAGGAAGAGGAGGAATAGGAAGAATGGGAAGAAGGGGCGGCTGAAACAAAAGTCGAATATGATCAGTCTTCAAGGCCTTTCTCTTATCTTGCAACTCTCTGGAAGCTTTAAAAACTTTATCTTTCCTTATACTTTCCGATATAGGTTTTTCACCCGGCCTACACGGCATGGTTTTCCTATGTAAATGGCAACAGAAGGCCCGGTGCACTCTTTAAAAAAAGGGTAGAACAGTGTGGGAATGATAATAATAATAATAAATAATAGGCCTCTCCGACCGTCTCAAAGGCCTCTCGACTATCTTTAAAGGCCTATCAACTATTATTTAAGGACTAGTCACTATCTTTCAACACCTTCTGGCTATCTTTTAAGGCCTGTATTGTTATGGGCAGTCTCTATTTATTTTTGTCCACAACGTGCTTGTGTACAGTATTGTGCCCTGATATGGAACTTTTCATAATCAGATTACAGTAGATTCAACATCAGCCAACCGCCTTATATGTATACCTATGTTGAGCCGGCTCCTCGTTCCTGTACCTCCTGTATCTCCTCCACCTGCCCTTGTTGCTGCCCCCCTTGCCGTTCTGACTGCCCCTGTTGCCGCCTCTCCCTCTCCCTCGTAAAATCCCTCCAGCTCTCCGCAAACTCCCTCATGCCCCCCTCCCCAGCCTGACTAGCATCCACCACATCCTTCGGCAGCTTATGTGCCGAAAACGCCGGGCTGGAGAAGTTATATGCCGCTGGATCGTCCTTTTCCACCAGTCTCAACTCTGGTTGATCCTCCTCCTCCCCTTCTTCCTCATCACTTTCGCTCTCTTCCTCCTCACTACCATCTTCCTCCTGTGTTGGCAGCGGCCCACCGATAACCGGTCTTTTGACGTTTATCTCCAGCAGCTCGTCCCATCCAAACAGAATTGGATCCGTCCGTGGAGCCCATGGGTTGATATCGATCAATCTGGCGCGACCAAGGCGGTTGACTTCGTCATCATAGCTAGCTTCGGGGATATATACATCAAAGATGAAGTCGGCTTCGGGAAAGGTGAATTTCAGTCGCTTGGTAAAGAGTTCCTTGATGCGGGAGATGATGTGCGGGCGGAGGGAGCGGAGGAAAGGGTAATAGTTTGGATCGCGCTGGGTGATGGCGACCAGGTTGCGGTCTTTGACGAAGCAGCGGAATTCCAACGACGGTAAGATGTTGAAGTAGCTGCGGAGGACGAGCACCGGTTGGAACGGCGGCGAGGGGTTCTGGACTGTGACGGTGTCGTCAAAAGCGTGGTCGAGGTCATGGGAGATAAAGGAGGAGGACTTGAGGAGGATGTAGATGTCGTTGGCGGAGGTGCATTTTATTGTGTTTGGATGGCGGGAGATCCATGTTGCGTCTCGTGGGGAGGACCAGTTTAACTTGGGGGCAACGGAGCCGCCTAGCTGTTGGATCGTGGTCTCGATCTTATTGTGAAGATCTGGGAAACGCTGGTTGGGCGGGAGGCGACTTGAGGTGGCTTCGTCTTCATCGTCTGAGGAGTCGGATTCGTCGCGGGGATCACGGGGGGGTGGTGGGAAGTCAGAGGAGGGGTTGGTGGGTTCCCAGTCGTCGTCTTCGTCTTCTTCTTGATTGGAGTTCGAGGAGCCTTCGTCGGCGAGGATTATCCCGTCTTCATGGATGTAGGAGACGAAATCGGGTGTAAGGGGTATGATTTCGGATCGAATGCAGGAAGTGCGATATCTAGGCGCAATTGTTAGTTTTCAGGAACTGAATGGTTCCAATGGCATGGTAAACAAACTTTGGGAACCAGTAATCGTAGGAACAGTGAAGGATATGTTCCCTAGTAACCGGAGGGAATACAAATTCGCCATCCTTATTTGCGACCGGTTGTGCCGGCTTGCCTTCGATCGCGGGCATGGTGGTGGTCTTGGTAGATTTGGCTTGGGAAAAGCTGTGAAGGAACTGAAGGAAATATCCTGGAAGCTTGCTGGACTAGCTATAAAGGCTGATATGATATAGCTGCGAGTATCAAATCGAGTCACCCCCTCAGAGTCATATATGCATGAAACTTTCTCCAAATCCCCAAATTTGTCCTCGAGGATCGCTGCCCCTCAGTTGCATATAATTTTGATGGACATGGTGGGGTTGAGTCACTGACATCGACAACTCGACAGGGGTGTGCTTGTACGCCCCGCATTCCACTTGCGCAGCCCCTAGCGCTGTCGTTTTTCTGCCTGCCGAGCGCGCTCCCGGCAAGCTTGTTGCTCCCAACGTCAACCGGCGATTGCAAAGAGAGCTGCTCCGGAGAAACCCCACGACTTTTGCGAAGCAATTCCAGTCCTTGATAATCGCAACCCGGAGAAATTTACAGTCTTCACAAGCTCGAATTCAAATAGCCGACGTCTATCTTTGGGATTCAAGGCCACTGGCACCATCTCGAAGGCTTTTCACCGCCTTTAGAATCACGCCTCTTTCTCAATCGCGTCTCCCAGCCGAGTAGCACCGACATCCAACCACCAAATCTACCACACCCATTGCGATTCAAATCACCCATCTTTCCCCTCCCCAGCCAAAACTAAAAACAAAAATGTCCGACAACGTAGGCCTCTCCACCCCCCGCGGCTCTGGCACATCAGGCTACGTCCAGCGCAACCTCGCCCACCCCCATCACCACCACCAATCCTCCCGCCTCAACCCCTACGCCCGCCCCCCTCCCCCCTCCCAATCCCTCCACACCCAGCGCAAACCCGACCAAGGCCTCCTTGACCATGACCGCAAACGCCAGATCGAAGTAAAAGTCTTTGCCCTCCGCGACGAGCTCGAAGAAGCCGGAGAGTTGACAGAGGAACAGATCGATGAGAAATGTGATGAACTAAGGGAGAAGCTCAGAAAGGAGGACCAAAAGGGAGGAGGGGTGGGGCCGAGGAGAAATATCAAGAGCTTCCAGGTTCATGAGCTGGCGGATGCGAAGATTAAAGAGAGCGAGAGGTTGAGGCAGGCGTTGAGGATTAGCAAGGATTACGAGGAGGGTGGGCATTGGAGGAGGCAGGAGGAGAGGAAGAGGGGGGGTATGGGGGAGGTGGTGGAGGCGGTAGAGGGGAAGCGGCAGGGTGACGATGGGAGAGATGGGAGGGGGCCACCGAGAGAGAAGGAGAGGAAGAAGGAGAGAGGTGTTGGTGGTAGAGAACGGGAGAATAGCCGTGAGAGATATAGGGAGCGGAGTCCTGGTAGGGAGAGGTATAGGGAGCGAAGTGCTAGTCGGGAAAGATATCGGGAACCGAGTGCCAGTCAGGAGAGGCCAAGAGGCCGGGACGATAGCAGGGACAGATACAGGGAGCGGAGTGCTAGTCGGGATAGATATCCGGACAGGAGAGGTGGAAGTGATCGGGACGAGGAACATGATGATGAGGGCCGTGGGGATAGGTTCAAGGAGAGGGATGATCGGCGATAAGTTGATCGGCAAAAAGCAAGTTGGTGGCAGCTAGTGGTCAGAAGCGATGCATTGTCTTGTCAAGATTAGGTTCTTCAAAAGCATAGCGTTTGGGGTTGAAAAGCGGAAAGATTGGAAGGAAGGGACGAGGTGTTTAATGCGGTGCCCTTAACACATGTAATGCACACATACTTTTTCTACTAGGGGTCCAGAACCGAAGGACTGTGCTTGTCTACCAATAACCGGTTGGTTCATATGGTGGGGAGTTATATTGTGATATCGAATTGCTCGGGCTCTGCCGTAGGATTTCCCAACTTTGGTAATCTTGAAGGGTAGACCCAAATGGTCAACGATACTTCCCCACTGTCTGCATTCTGTCTGACCAGACTGATCCTGGCACGATTGCTCCAGATAGCTTTCTGAACACCCTCAAACTCTTCTCTGTTAGTGAAAGGAAACTTTGCTTTGCCCCAACTCAGCCCAAGCAAGCACCACTCCCAGACCACTCGCACATCAATCGGATCCTCCTTGAACTCTTTGGGGCTGTATTTCTCCGGATTCTCGTACTTCATCAGCAAATCTACCACCATCTGCCGGAGCGCCTCAACGTTGAGAACCGTACAAGCCGACGCTAGCACCCGCTCTCTATATTTGTTGTTCTCGGCAGTCTGCCCCAGAGGCACCATTCTCGCATGTTCAACCAAGGCAGGGACATGCCGGAGGTCTTTGGCGGCGACCTGGAACGCTTTCCTCGCCTCGTCAAGTTGCCCTTTTTTCTTCAGCAGCTGACCGAGCTTGTAATAGCAAGACTTTTCGTAGCTGAATCTTAGAGGGCGCCCGGCGACTAGGTCAGGGCTCCCGTAGAGATGAGTATCGCCTGGCAGAAGGGGCGGCATGATGCCGCTGCCCAAATCAGCGGCCGTGATGGCCTGTTGAAAGAAACGCAGCGCGGCGTCTTCGTTCTTCTCCCGTAGGGCCATGAGCCCCTGAATGGTGAGAATGTCGGGATCTCTGGTGGTCTTGGCGAGCAGTTTGAAGCGCGCCTCGACGTCACGGAAGGGCTGTTGAAGACGGGCCTCGAAGTATTTGTCGATCCGAGTGAGAAGCTTGATCAATGACACGGTGGAGGGGTTATAGCCCATGGCGGAGGCTGTTGCCAGCATGTGCATACACAGTTTCTGATCGGTTATGGGAAAGAGAGTGATGGCTGCATAGTGGAGATCGATTGGCTCGATTCCAAATTCTGGGTAGGGGCTTAGCATTCGCTCAGTTTCTTCCTTGAGGAAATATCAAAGCATGACAGCTCTTGTGCCAAGATGCATACCACTTTGAAACCTTGCCCGCCAGGCCACGGTCTTGTTGGTCGCGATTGTACAGTATAAGCGCACCACTTCGTACATTCGATCAATGGTGATTCCTGGCGGAGTTCGGAGGCCGTGGTCCTTTTCCAAACGCTGCCAGGCCTCTAGCGGAGGGATCTCTTCGTCTGTGAATAAACGTTTAGCCTCGCCTGTGCTGTACTGATAATGGCGAACTTGTTGTGGCTGGTGTCTGTGAAGTGGTGGCAGCCGGGCTTGGGTAGATCTCTCGATGAATATCCGCTGTAATGGCCTTATTGTTGCTAGACATGCTCGCGGCATCATGATGGATGAGATGGGCAGAGCCATTGTGAGTGAGCCTCGGTGAAGCTAATGAGGTGTTGGCAATGAGAAAGCTTATTCCATAATGAGTGACAAGAACTGAAATCGCCCTAGTGTGTATTAGCGGAGGGTAAGCATAGCAAGGCCTGCAAACAGTGACTGGCGTTATGTCGTTGCGTGAAAGTGTTCATCGTGAGTTGATTGTTGATGAGCAGGGGTTTAAAAATGTGGATCTATCAGCCTGGAGATAGCCAATCAGATGTCAGTGCGCAAACGAAAAAAAGTTTAGAGTGAACAGCCGTCTGGTTCTTTTCTGAGACTGACCTCTTCATGAAATCAACATCTACCAATTTTCCGCCTTTTGAATCACCCGTCTTTTAATAAGATTGATCTGTTGATCGACTTATTCTGGCAAACCGAAACCGCATATGCGACAGAACATTAGCGAGCTTCAAATTTACTTGATCTAGGGCTCGAAACCACAGCCTTGGCACTGAAAATGGCACGGAAAACGGCGAACTCGATGCAAGCTGCCAAACCTGTGGCTGAGGTCATTGAGTTATCATCAGACTCTGAGCCAGAGACCGCTGAGACCAAGCCGCAACAAATTCTATCTTTCCACAAGACGCCACAGGAAAAGTCAGATCTCGCAGATGACTATGAACAACCGCTCCTCAAGGTCGTCGGCATCAAGTACAAAACCAACAAGACCGACAAGACTGAAGAACAGCCACAGCAAGACGCAAACTCAACACCATCAGGCTCCAAAATGACTCTCCGCCCAAGAGGTACCAGCTCAGTGAAGCACAAACATGTCAGCATTGAGATCCCATTGCCATCATCATCCATGTTGCGGAAAAGGGCTGGCGGTGAGGATGAGAGCGGGGACGAGAGTGGCCATGAGGTTTTCAAGACACCAATGGAACGGAGACACATCACCTTCAATGATAGCGATCAGGAGGACTTTGTCACCCCTAGTGAGGCCCCAAGAAGGAATCCCTTGGAGCTCCAGATCGATGCCGACGCCGTGAAGGAGAAAGCTACCAAAGAGGAGGAGGAGTCAGATGAAGAAGACGGGGAGGATGAGGAGTCAGATGACGAGGCACCAGAGGCTGTCTCAACGCGTGCTGCTGAAGCTCAGACTACCAAAGCTGCTGAAGCTGCTGCGATGGCCATCGAGGAGTATGTCGCACTTTACTTTTACAGAAATTTGACTTGCTAACTTTACCTATAGACAAGAAGCTGCCACAAGGCGGAAAAGGCAAGAGCGCGATGCTTTCCTCAAGCAGCAGGCAAAGGAGAGGAAACAAGTCAGGAAGCCGGTGGCGGAAGCTGACTCAGACGCTGAGCTGGAAGAGCCAACGCCAGCGCCGGTGGAAAAGAGGAAGCGGGAGGTGCCTAAACTCTTGCCTCTTGACCTCTTGGAGTCCGACGACGAAGAAGATATGTCTCACGAAGCTGATTCCGCCACGAATAATAAGAGAAGGAAAGTAAACGGGGTAGATGCGCTGCTCCGCGAGCCCAAGCTCCCACGCGATCAACGGGTGGGATCTACCGTTTACCGTGTTGAGGTAAAACGGGGCAACGAAAAGCTTGCGCCGAAGGCCAAGAAGCAGTCCATCAACTTGAAAGAATCTCTTCTCATCAGAGGCCGGCAACCGCAACGGAAATCAGGCTTCTTCAGGCGCTAAAACAAAGCACGACAGCCAAGGTGACAAAAATTTGAGGCTGACTGGCAGGCTTGGCATATAGATGGAGGACCCGGCAGGGCAACGAACCGGTAGTCCGGTCTTGTCCGGCCGCTGTGGAGACTCAATAGCCGGTGTCCAGTAACGGAGACTATAATGAGTTCTTGGCACCGGTGATGACGGAATGGCATGACGGTCCTGGTTTTGGCACTCCCCGGATTCATGGGAATTTCATCATGTGCTAAGAAGTAGAACAGCTGATGGTGAGAGGTTGTGAGGCAAGGGCTCTGTCAGATAATGTATGCGGCGGCAGACAGCAGCGATTGCGCTACGTATAAAATAGAGATGACAGCAAATTTGGAATTGGCTGGATATAACCAACATTATGGACTTCAAAACGCTCGTTCTGTGTGACATCAGCTTCTTCTTGTGAGACCCCGTTGGTGGTGAGGGAAGAAAGTGGGCACACTGCGAACAAAATAACAGAAACTGCAAGCCACAAAGCCATCAAGTCAACATCTGGTAAGTATACCAAGCCCTTGAAGACATTCAACAGGCCTCTTGAAATATCGCATATGCCTCTGGATATCAGATAGGCATCCTATGAGGATTTAGTAGGCACCAGGAAGGGCTGTAAAACGTCTATATGCTATACTTGTTTGTGAAGAAGCAGAGGCATACTCCTTGTGAGATGTTCGACGGCCCTGATTTTCTTGTCCACGGCGTGGTGGGCTGTTTTGGTGCCGGTTCCTGCACCAAGAGCCCCCCGCAGCTTCCGCCCGGCTCCATCCCACCTTCTGATGACCCTTCCCCTGTTACCCTTAGCTTCAAATACCCTCACCTCAGTTCTCAACAAACACTCCCTCAACAACCACAGCACCCTCGAGATACCCTAAAAGCGCATTTTGCCTTCAATCTAACTACAGTTTATACCCAAACGCATACGGTCAATACACAAATCGCCCAACATGGCTCGCAAGTTCTTCGTCGGCGGCAACTTCAAGATGTAGGTCATCTACCCCGCCATGAATTCCCCAAAACCCCGCGGTTCAGGGAGAGCTCGAAGGAGACTGATCGGACCACGCAGGAATGGGACCAAGGAGTCCATCAAGGCCATCATCAAGAACCTCAACGAGGCTCAATTGGACCCCAACGTCGGTATGTGTCTGTGTTCATACTGCTGTTGTTTGTGGTACCTGTTGGAAGCTAATCCCTGCCACAGAGGTCGTCATTGCCCCATCCCACCTCTACCTCCCCATCGCCGTCGATGCCGTCACCGCTAGCACCGTCTCCGTCTCTGCTCAGAATGTCTACGCCAAGCCCAACGGCGCCCACACCGGCGAGGTTTCCGTGTCCCAGCTTAAGGATCTCGGCCTGAACTGGACCATCACTGGCCACTCCGAGCGCAGAGCCGGCGGCGAATCCGATGAGGATGTCGCCAACAAGACCAAGGCCGCCATCGACGGTGGTCTCAGCGTCATCTGGTGCTGTGGCGAGTCCCTCGAGGAGCGTGAGGCCGGCAACACCGTTTCCGTCGTCGAGAAGCAGCTGGCTGCTCTCGCCGCCAAGGTCTCTGGTGATGACTGGAAGAAGATTGTCATTGCCTATGAGCCCATCTGGGCCATTGGTACCGGCAAGGTCGCGACCACTGAGCAGGCCCAAGAGGTGCACGCCGCTATTCGCAAGTGGCTCAAGGCCAACGTCAGCGAGGCCGTTGCTGACGAGACCCGTATCCTCTACGGTGGCTCCGTCACTGCTAAGAACAGCAAGGACCTCGCCAAGCAGGCGGATATTGATGGTTTCCTTGTTGGCGGTGCCAGCTTGAAGCCTGAGTGTAAGTTGCGCTTTCCCTTCCCGCCGACTCCCCTCTCTTCCTTCCTTGACTTGAATGCTGACAACCTCTATAGTCGTCGACATCATCAACTCCAACCAGTGAGCGCGAATCACTGTCCATTTTATCAGGAAATTAGCGTGGGCTTATACGGGATTTTAGGACTAAAAAGGAGCTTGCGAGGATATAGAGATGTGCGAAGAATGGCAGCCCTCTCTACCTAACTTCAATACCACATTACTATTTTCAACTACTAGTACGTTGAGAACGTGCTTTTTTTGATGATGTGAACGGACCCGTTATAAGCTGGAAGGTGCATATATACCCATTTAACACCTATCCAAGGTCTAAATCGGCCTGGTCGGGACATGTGAATGCCTATCTGAGAGACAGCTACGACTCTCGAAGATATAATCACACATTTTCGAGCTGCAGTGACGCTTTGCATTATGCAAGTCGGCCTTTGTTAGATACAAACACCCCTATCCATAAATCAGATATGCTTGTTCAGGATACAGTCATACATACCTATCCAAGTTACCAAGAGACATATGGGCGTTTTCTCAAGGCCTATATTTCAGGCATTTGACACCTTGAACTAGCCGTTCATGTGTCTTTGTAGTTTAGGGGGATGCATTTAATGGTCATTCAGAGGCATTAAAAATGTGTGCAGAGGTGGTTAGACAAAGCCTTGTAGCAGGTGTTTCAATGAACTATACAAGACATTTTGGTCGCTGCCTCAGTCTTGGACGATGCTGATCGGTTCCTGCGACTATGCCTAGTAGCCGGCTGCTTGAGGAGTTTTAACATGTATATGGCCTGTCGTCGACATTGTCCACCACTTGCTACCCTGGTTTCGATTTTGCCATGAGCGACGAAACTCTCTCTGATTAGGCGAAAAAAGGACATTTTCCTTTATACGTAAAAGTCATGAAATTTCAACCCAACTATGCACCTCTGAGTGGTGGGTAATGATGTCTTTTTTTTGTTAATGTACATATTTGGGCAGTTTCCTACAAAGCCCAAACCAGCAAAGCCCATATACGCCGTTTGCCGTTGCTGTGAATTATTTCCTACAGCACTCCCATCTATAAATGCCCCCCCTAATCTTTTCCCACATTCTCCAACTCCCTCCCCCCCCCTCTCTCTATTGCACAGCAAGGTAGTAGTAACCTACAACGGCATACCGTTGCCGTGGTACGGGGACCAGATGCCTCTGACGGACTCGTTGATGGACCGGACGGGCTTGGTGACCTTCTTGAGCTTCTCGCCGCTGGCGTCGCGGAGGAGCTCGAGCTTCTTGAGGATCTCGTAGGGCTCCATGTTGCGGACGCAGATGGGCTTGGAGCGGCCGTTGATGTAGTGGCCGATGGCGACTGGGTGTTTGGCGGGGCGGGGGGAGACGGTGAATTCGATCTGGGGGTGGGCGGCGGCGAATTTGGGGAGGAGAGACTTGATGAAGCCGCTGGGGAGTAAAGGTCAGTATGGTATAGACAGTAATAGAGAAACAGAAGACATACTTCATTCCCCTAGAGCTACCCGCCCAGTCACAGTAGTGGAGGTCTATCCTCTTGCATTGGAGAATGAAGGCACCAACGCCATTCTGAGAGATCATGGGTTAGCTTCAAGATGGGAAGGTAGTGGAGAAATTAGTGAACATACCCGGCCTTGGGAGACCGCCTGAAGTGCTTTTACCGCCATGGTCGCCGACGTCGTCTTCGCAGCAAGAACAGCATCACCTGGTGGGAATCAATTGCGACTTGGCGGCAGGTCGGCAGAAAAGTGACCCTGGGAAAAATAAGTGGGGGTTCTGGGTAAGGAACGGGTTGCAATTGGGTGGGTGTGGCTAGCGCACGGTTCACCTTTTTGCTAGAGGACATCGGAAGAAGGCAGCTTGCGTTTCTCCAACCCATTCGACTTGCGCGCGACTTGTGATAATATTCATCATCTCTTTCAGCGCGACGAGAATCCTCCGCCTGACAGTTCCATTGATCAGGCTGGAATTCCGAGTTGATACTTTCACCGAGACCCGCTTTCGTCTTATTTGCCGAGAAATACTTGTTGCGGAGAAGGAATCACAACAAGAAACAGCAACAACAGTCGTCGCAGCGATGACCGACCGGCTCCCGCCCAATTTGTTGGCGCTCTTCACGCCGCGCCCACCTCTGCGATGGGTGCCGCCCTGCGACAAAGCGCCTGAGCAGCGCAAGACAGCGACAATATCTGGTGTTGCCGACTTTCTGCCAGTCATGGAGGAATATAAGGAGATCCCATACCAGCCGACCGAAAGCTGGCTCGAGGCCCGCGACCGCAAGCAACGCGAGAAGAAGGAAGCTGCTGAGAAGCTCCTGACCGAGGGCCCCCTCAACTGTCAGCCATGTCATCCACGACTGTCATCATTACAGTATTCTAACTGGAGTTTAGATAAGCCAAACGAGGACCCCAACATTCGTGGTGATGCCTTCAAGACGCTGATTGTAGCGCGTCTCGACTACAATGCCGATGAAAAGGACCTCGAGCGCGAGTTTGGTCGGTTTGGGCCGATCGAACGTGTATGTTGCTAACTCCCCCAACCCCATCGAGAAAACAAAACACGTGCTGATTTTAAGCAAACAGATCCGCATCGTCCGCGACACCCATGCTCACGAGAAGCCGAACAAGAAGCCGAAGCCGCACCGCGGTTACGCATTTGTTGTGTACGAGCGCGAGAAAGACATGAGAGGTAATGCTGCCCAAATACAAACCATCATTCATCATTATGTTCGACGGGCGCCGGTATTCAGGAGACATGGCGCTCAAGAATGCCTGCCTCGCAACAATATTTCCCTTCCTTCCTTCCCCTCCCCATCATTTCTACTGCCTTCCAAGGTAATCTTTCTTTTCATGGTAAGGCGTGACTAACAAATGCGCCTATGGCGCATGCTTGATTTAGCTGCTCTCGATCAGTGTGATGGCCTCCGCATTAGAGACCGCCGTGTCAAGGTTGATGTGGAGAGAGGCCGCACTGTCAAGGGCTGGAAGCCTCGCCGCCTTGGTGGTGGGCTTGGTGGCAGAGGCTATACCAAGGCTGCAATGCCTAGACCTATGGGTCCTAGCGGGTTCGGTGGCGCTGGTTTCCGCGGCGGCTTCGGCGGTGGTTTCCGGGGCCGTGATCGTGGATTCAGAGGCGGTCCTGGTGGGTTCGGTGGTGGCGATCGTGGTTTCCGTGGAGGTGGCTTTGGCGGCGGTGGTGGGCGCCCCGGAGGTGGTGACCGCGGCTCTGGGGGTGGTGATCGCAACTTTGGCGGCCCTCCCAACGCGCCTAGCGGTCCCGGTGGAGGATTTGGAGGTCGTGACAACCGTGATGGCCGCCGTGATGGGCCTGGTGGTGGTGGTGGTGGTGGTGGTGGTGGGTATGGTGGTCGCGATGGCGGCTCACGCTCATATGATGACAGATCTGGCGGCGGCGGCGGCGGTTTTCGCGATCGCAACCCTCGTCAATCCGGAAGCAACATGGAGCCCGTCCGACCTCGTGGAGATCATGGTGGGTACAGCGGCAACAACGGTGGCCGCGACTACGACCGACCGAGAGACCACGACGAGTCCCGCAAGCGTGGGTATGAAGGCGGTTACGAGGATCCCAGAAAGCTTCGCCGGTACTAGAAGGAAGGCGAGGATGGGGACCGAAATCGACATTACAACAACCCACCAAACCACCGGGATCAGTCTAATCTTGTCTATCACCAGCAAGCTCGCCCTCAAGATCCCTACATTAAGCGTGAGCCTGACACCCCGAGAAAGCTGCGTCGCTACTCTTAACTCTTGACAAGACTGCATGTCTTGTGGTGGGTATCACGATACTTTCTCTCACATCTTCTCTCTCTCGCCTCTCTTCTTCCCTCCGACAACGGGGTAAGCCGCCAGTATATCTTACAGAAACAAGCACAGCCCTCATGGATCAGCCCACATGTTTCATCAAGACGGGTAGGGGTTTGTGTGTCGACCATTGTAATATTCTCATCTACATCCCGAGTCAAATCAGGGTTCGGATTCCACTGGAGCTCGTCGCCTATGGTTTTGACTGATCCTTCCGGGCGTTATCACACCAACAGCAAGTTTCGTCTCCAGTCTTGCCTCTCACAACGTCAGTGGACATTTATCAAGCCACTGTCGGATTTTCTTTGCGGAAAGCGTTCGATTCAACCAGCCAACCACTCCAAGGTACAGCGAATTCTGACCTTTTCTTTTTGTTGTATTTATTAGTCTTTCACTTTCTTCTCATCCCTCCAAGCGTATCACACGTCCTCACCATGGGAGAGAAGAGACCAAGCAAGGAATGGAAATGGACTGGGGAAAATAATAATGGGAGAAAATCCAGGGTTCCTGGTGATTATCAGGCTGGACCCTGTACGAATATGCCCTGTCATGCCATACCCGATCCTCGCAAAGCATTTGGGATATATGGTATGGGATTAGATAGGTAAGGTCGGGAGGTAAGGAAATTACTGTTTTCCTTTGCTTTAACGGCCTAATCATGCAGAACAAGGGGTCATGATAAGATATGTATAGGTAGCCAAACCAGAACGTGGTAGGTAGCGATTTGCTTGACAGACTACAACCAGAATTGCAGGTGATATATTCATGTTTGACTCTGAATGACTGACTCTCATGTAGAATTGAACCAGAGTTCATCCCCTGCATCCCTTGACGCAGTTATTCGGTGGCGAACCAAGTAATTGGTATATAAACATAAAGTTCGGCAGGAAAAACCTCCCTCCTATCAGAGCGGGGTGTCCCACTTCAGCTCAATCGCGGTGGGGCATAGCGCTTCACCGCCCAAAAATTCCCATGGCAGAAAAAAACAAAAGTTTGGGGGACCTGAGCGGCTGGTTGATACGCCCTGCCATAGCAGCGAGCGCCAGAGGAAACCAATCCACCTCTCAACTTGCATCCCAATTCCACGCCAATTCATTTTCTCCGACCTGGTCGCATTGCCTCTTTCTTGCTAGGCAAATCCCCAATCTCAGAAACACACAGAAAAACAACCACAACAAACACCAGCCAAAATGCCCAAATCCAAGAGAGCGAAGGTCTACCACCTGACCCAGGTGTCCAAGAAGACGCGCGAGAACAAGGACAAGCTCTTTGGCAATATCCGCGATGCGATCCCCGAGTACCAGTACTGCTGGGTTTTCAGCATTGACAACATGCGGAACAACTACCTGAAGGACGTGAGGAGGGAGCTGAGTGATTCGAGGTATGTTTTGTGTTGGTCGCATTACTTCTTTCTCTCTCTTATTGCAAAATTTGTGCTGATATATCTCGGGAAATAGACTTTTCTTTGGCAAGACCAAGCTCACCCTCCGTGCCCTCGGCGCGACCCCCGAAGAAGCCCAAGCCGACGGCATCCACCTCCTCGCTCCGTACCTCACCGGCTCCGTCGGGCTGATTTTTACGAACCGCATCCCGGAGGAGATCAAGTCGTATTTTGACAACCTTACCCAGGTCGATTTTGCCAGGGCGGGGAGTGTGGCGACTAGGACGTTTACGATCCCTCCTGGTTTGGTGTACAGCACTGGTGGGGAGGTTCCGGCGGAACATGATGTTCCTGTGGCGCACACCCTCGAGCCGGAGCTGAGGAGGCTGGGCGTGCCGTGCAGGATGGTCAACGGGAAGGTTTGCCTGGGGAGTGACGAGCAGGGGACGGGGTTCCAAGAGGAAGGGTATACCATCTGCAAGGAGGGGGAGGTGTTGGACAGCAGACAGACGAGGCTGCTGAAGCTGTTTAGCGTTTGTATGTCGGAGTTCAAGGTGCAGCTGCTGGCGTGCTGGAAGGCGGCGGACGGGGGAGTGGAGGTGATGGAGGGGGCGAAGGAATATATTGAGAGGAAGAGGGAGGAGGCGAAGCTGGGGGGAAAGAAGAAGAAGAGCAGCAACGGTGGGGTGGGTGATGTGGAGATGGGAGATGAGGAGGATGAGGAAGATGACGAATAAATATGGGCTGGTTTGGGCATGTTTGGTTTTTGTCTGTTCCATGTAAGGGAAAGGTTTCGTGATGATACCATAGCTTTTCACGTTTTTCACAACGAGGGCGATCGGTTTTTAGGACCTCTTTTTTAGTCTCTTTTTATTTGGCGTTGAGGAAGAAAATTGGGAAGATGATTTTCATCACCTTTGAGCCTTCACGAGTATGCCTTGTGTTTGCTTTTAGTTTGGCCTTGCTTGCACGACGTCGGCTTGGTCGAGTCCCGTATATCCTGCGATAAGGGGCCAATCTGAATACTATGCAAGCGTTAAAAGAAAGAATCAGAGTACGTGACTTTGTAGAGGCTTGGTTCAACTAGATAAATGCCGCACGGCGGTTGCGCTTGGGACTTTGCAATCCGGGTAGTAGACTACTACACTAGTTTGCAGAATAGCAGTCCAAGGATGGCATGTGTAGACATATGACATCTGGGTCGCTGAACTCTTTGGGGTTTCATGTCGGTCAAATTGTCATAGCTTTGCTTAGGCCTTGGGGCCTTGTCAGAACCATGTTTATACTTGTCTTCCAGCATGGCTTCATGCAGAGCATTACTAGCTTGGTTGTAGAACGCCTCAACCGCGATAGCTGTGTGGAGGATGGATCGTGTGTTCTTTAGTAGAATGGTGGATATATCGTAACTAACTGTTGGTAGGTTCCGAGAAGCATGTTCAGGCGTCGATGCATATTATCCTACTATTTGCTTTTGCCAACTAGCTCCGTCTCTCGCTATCCGCATGTTGTATCCTTGCAGGAAGAAACCATTCATGGATTCCTAGAGCGCACAAGCAGGGCCGTGAAAGTTGGGTACCAGGATAGGCTGGGGGATATCACAACCTTGTCTCCTGGTGAGACTCTGCGTTTGTGTGTGTCGGTTTGTGTAATGGTCGCACAAAACTGTATCCTCGAATTCAGGGGACCTTGGTACTACGCAAGGCAGAATCTGTTGGCAGAACCCGAACGAGTCACCCGGGGGGAAATCATATCGCCATGACATCCTGTTTGGGACGGTTTGTTGGGAAAGATGTCAGCAAAATTTGAGGTGACTTTGATAGTCAGGTGATAATGTAATAATGATGGTGTTGTTCAGTGTTAAGAATCAGAACAAAAGTTCCCAATTGAGCCTCAAGGTGTGACGAATTGGTCTTAGCTTCTGACGGGTGTGTACAATTTGTGTTTATCCCTGGGTTTTGGTGTGGTTGGACTGCTTCTGTTTGGTAGTGCTGGTTCGAGTCTTTTCATCATCCGATCTGCAGGTCAAATTGACAAGCACTTGCGCCAAGCGACATGGGCCAAGGGTTCTCCAGATTTTCCATTTGCTTGGCCGCTGTCCGATTGTCTGGGCGTGCCGCTATAGCCGCCACATTCCTAATTCTCACTGCACCACTGCATTCATCCGCCAACAACGGATCATGATGCCGAGGTTTGCTGTTGCCTCGGTGGTTGCATGTTTGGAATCGGAAGAAGCGGGAGGATTTGAAGAAGTTTCTGTTATCAACGACAGGGGCGGTGAGTGTGTGATTGAGATGATAATGCGAACATTTCCTGCTTGATACATGTACGTGCCTCGCGTGGGTTGTTTGGTTGGACGGATATAAGTGACGATCGGGGTTCTATAGAGACCGTAGTCCGACCTTGTCCCACGTCATTTGCAGGAAGAGGGAGCTTCCAACAGAAGAGCGGTTGGAAGGCTGTGATTGTATTTGACTCACTCTCTCACTGACCGGATTCTTTCCAGCTCCCACGTGTAGAGTCAAAGGAGAGAATAAATGTTTCACCGTTACACCGCATTCTGCGTATCCAAAGAAGGATGTAAAGGCTGACCGAATGAAGGTTGCGCGCGTTGTCAGACCGGCCAGTTGGGTATCCGTTGATATGTACGTCGTTACATAGGGCTAGTCTCGGAGAGTTGTCTAACTCCAGTCGGGAATCAACTGGATCGAAAGCGAGAAGTGGAAAAGGCGTGGAAGGCTTCATCACTGCGTGGTGACGACTGGCGCCTTCGCTAATCGATATCGAAGAAGTCCTTTTTTCTTTGTTTCGATGTTCGATGAGAGCGCCCAAGTGACCGTCATAAGCCTCCGATCAGACTAGACGGATCTTTTGGTCGATGGCAAGCCTGCGAGGTACCCCTGGGGAGAAATATGTAGGCGGCCCGGAAACAGGCTGGCCCACACATATTTGCATGCGTCGTTGCCTTCTGCTTCTGTCGATATGGCTCGCTTGACACCAGTGACACCTACAGATTGAGGGTGTGTGGGTACCACGGCCATGGAAATCCCGAGTGCCCGACAACCCGGACTTTTGATTAAGCAGCTTGTCCCCTTTTATTGCTCCTTCCCTGATCCTGTCCCTGTCTCCAGTTGCGCTAGCTGCATTTCTTTAATTGACTGCAGAGTCCCTGGCATTTCTTGGCTTTGACCTGCTCTCCTCGTTCTTTTTCTTCATCCTCGGCTTTTTGGTTCTGAATTCCTTCAGCAAGCCTCCCAACAAGCCTCCTAGTAAGCTGAAGATACAATCAACGGACCAGCCAGCCTATGCGCGTCATTCAGTAATTACGGGCCAATCGCTCGTCGCTTATCGCGTCTCACCCCTTATTGCCAGTGAATAACGCGCCGTTGCTATTCATTTGCGCCGCCTTACAGGCCAACTGCCGCCATGGCAGCCGATCAGTACTCAGAAAAGTCGGACCCGACCCGCGCCGTCTCACCTTCGACACCCGAAAATAAAGAATCCAGAGAGGTTAGTCCCTCGGCCGATCTCAAGAAGCTCGACAGCAAAGTTGTCGCGCCACCGCCAACAGACGATGAGAAGGAAGCCGACCCGTTCAAGCACCTCCCTGAGAGGGAGGCCAAGATCCTTCGTGATCAGGTCTATACCCCAGACATTAAAGTTGGAGTTGCAACACTATACCGTTATTCGTCGCGCAACGATATCATCATCTTGATCGTTTCAGCAATATGCGCCATTGCCTCTGGAGCCGCTTTGCCATTGATGACAGTCGTTTTTGGCAATCTTCAGGGCACTTTTCAGAATTACTTCACCCCCGACAGCAACGTGTCATACGATGAGTTCACCAGTGAGCTCGGATCATTGTGCCTTTACTTCGTCTATTTGGCCATCGGAGAGTTCGTCACATCCTATGTCGCCACTGTTGGATTCATTTATTGCGGCGAGCACATTAGCGCCAAGATCCGGGAGCACTATTTGGAAAGCTGCATGAAGCAGAATATTGGTTTCTTCGACAAGCTTGGTGCCGGTGAGGTTACTACCCGAATCACGGCCGACACAAATCTCATACAGGAAGGCATATCGGAAAAGGTTGGCTTGACCCTTCAAGCTGTGGCGACATTCGTTGCCGCCTTCGTTATCGGGTTTGTGAGCTACTGGAAGTTGACTCTCATTCTCATGAGTACTGTCGTGGCTCTGTTGCTTGTTATGGGCACTGGCTCGACATTCATTGTTAAGTACTCCAGGCAAAATATCAGCGCCTACGCCCAGGGTGGCTCGGTGGCCGAGGAGGTCATTAGCAGTGTCCGCAATGCCGTTGCCTTTGGCACTCAGGATCGCCTGGCCAAGCAGTATGACGTCCACCTCATCAAGGCCGAGTTTTTTGGCTTCAAGCTCAAGAGCGTTTTGGGCGTCATGGTTGCCGGTATGATGCTTATTCTGTATCTGAACTATGGTCTTGCTTTCTGGATGGGCTCGGTCTTCTTGCTCGATGGTTCTACTACGCTCAGCAAGATTCTGATTGTCATGATGGCTGTCATGATGGGCGCGTTCAATTTGGGCAATGTTGCGCCTAATATGCAGGCTTTCACTACCGCTCTCGGTGCCGCCGCCAAAATCTACAGCACCATTGACCGCCACTCCCCGATCGACCCCTCGACTGACGACGGCATCAAGCTTGAAAAGGTGGAGGGAACCATTCGTCTTGAGGGCATCAAGCACATCTATCCTTCCCGCCCCGAGGTTGTGGTTATGGACGGCGTTACCCTTACCATTCCTGCCGGCAAGGTCACCGCGCTTGTTGGAGCTTCCGGCAGTGGTAAGTCGACTATTATCGGTCTGGTTGAGAGATTCTACGCGCCCATCGAGGGAACAGTGTATTTGGATGGTGTCGACATTTCGACCCTCAACCTCCGCTGGTTGCGTCAGCAAATCGCCCTTGTCTCTCAGGAACCAACCCTCTTCGGTACCACTATCTACGAAAACATCCGTCATGGTTTGATCGGCACCAAATGGGAAAACGAAGGCCCTGAGAGGCAGAGAGAGCTCATTGAGGAAGCCGCCAGGAAGGCCAATGCGCACGATTTTATCACGTCTCTTCCTGAAGGCTATGAGACCAATGTTGGTGAGCGTGGGTTTCTCCTGAGTGGTGGCCAGAAACAGCGTATTGCCATCGCCCGTGCTGTGGTGTCGGACCCCAAGATTTTGCTCCTAGATGAGGCGACGAGCGCATTGGATACAAAATCTGAGGGTGTTGTACAGGCTGCTCTGGAGGTTGCTTCCGAGGGACGCACCACGATCACTATTGCTCATCGGCTATCGACTATCAAGGATGCTCACAACATTGTGGTGATGACCCAGGGCAAGATCGTTGAACAGGGTACACACGACGAGCTCTTGGAGAAGCGCAGCGCTTACTACAACTTGGTCACCGCTCAGGCTATCGCCGCTGTCAACGAGATGACTCCTGAGGAAGAGGAGGCCATGAACGAAGAAGAGGAAGCCGCTCTTATCCGGAAGGCATCCGCGGCTCAGAAGCAAGAGGGTGTTATGGAGGACCCAGAGGACGATATTCATGCCAAGCTCAGTAGGAGCAAGTCGACCCAGAGTGTCAGCTCCATGGCCCTGGCAGGAAGGACCAAGAACACCCCCAAGAAATACAGCCTTTGGACCTTGATCAAAGTGATTGCCAGCTTTAACAAGAAAGAGTGGAAGCTCATGTTGATTGGGCTTTTCTTCTCAGCTATCTGCGGTTTGGGTAACCCAACGCAGGCTGTCTTTTTCGCCAAACTCATCACCGCTCTGTATGTTCTCTTGTTCTTTCATAATGATGTTCGATCATAGCTAACAAGTCTTAGGTCTCTCCCCCCGACCACGCCAGAGATCAGAGACTATATGAAGTCTGAAGCCTCCTTCTGGTGTCTCATGTATTTGATGCTAGCCATTGTGATGTTCATCGCTTTCACGGCTCAGGGGATCGTGTTCGCCAAGTGCAGCGAGCGCCTCATCCACCGGGTCCGCGACAGATCATTCCGCACTATGCTCCGCCAGGATGTTGAGTACTTTGATACTGATGAACATTCGGCTGGTGCTCTTACTTCGTTCTTGAGCACAGAAACTACGCATGTTGCTGGCTTGAGCGGCTCGACTTTGGGTACTTTGATCATGGTTACCTCGACACTCATTGCTGCGTGTACCGTTGCGCTTGCCATAGGCTGGAAGCTGGCTCTGGTCTGCATTGCGACTATGCCGCTCCTCATCGGATGCGGTTTCTTTCGATTTTGGATGCTGGCCCATTATCAACGTCGCGCAAAGCGTGCCTACCAGGGTTCGGCTAGTTTCGCCTCAGAGGCCATCACAGCCATTCGCACCGTTGCCTCGCTTACACGGGAGCAGGATGTGCTTCGCAACTACCGCGATTCACTGGCCATTCAGCAACGCGCCAGTCTCATCTCGGTCTTGAAGTCGAGTTTGCTGTATGCCGGCTCTCAGTCGCTCATGTTTTTGGCCTTTGCTCTTGGCTTCTGGTATGGTGGTACCTTGATTGCCAAGTACGAGTACGACATGTTCCAGTTCTTCTTGGTCTTTACTTCTGTCATCTTTGGTGCTCAGTCGGCCGGCTCCGTCTTTTCATTCGCTCCCGACATGGGCAAGGCGGCCGAGGCTTCTCGCAACCTCAAGACTCTGTTCGATATGAAGCCACTCATTGACACCTGGTCTGAGGACGGTGACAAGGTTGAGGCCATTGAGGGAAGCTTGGAGTTCCGCGATGTCCATTTCAGGTACCCCACGAGACCTGAGCAACCCGTTCTTCGCGGACTTAATCTTACTATCTCACCGGGCCAGTATGTTGCTCTCGTTGGTGCCTCTGGCTGCGGAAAGTCCACTACCATTGCGCTTCTGGAACGGTTCTACGACCCTCTCGCCGGTGGTATTTTTGTCGACGGCAAGGAGATTAGCACTCTCAACATCAACGAATACCGCAGCTTCATCGCCCTTGTGTCCCAGGAACCTACCCTTTACCAGGGC
Organism: Triangularia setosa; assembly: GCA_033296915.1. Lineage (NCBI taxonomy): Eukaryota > Fungi > Ascomycota > Sordariomycetes > Sordariales > Podosporaceae > Triangularia > Triangularia setosa. The sequence goes on along the minus strand of MU866341.1, from coordinate 19,728 downwards.
ACCATCAAGGAGAACATCTTGCTCGGTGCGCCCTTTGAGGTGTCTGACGAGCAGATCAAGTTTGCCTGCCAGGAAGCCAACATCTACGAATTTATTCTCTCGCTTCCAGATGGGTTCAACACTGTTGTGGGTTCGAAGGGTGCCTTGCTGAGCGGTGGCCAGAAGCAGCGTATTGCTATTGCGCGCGCCTTGGTCCGCGATCCCAAAATTTTGCTCCTAGATGAGGCGACCTCGGCCCTCGATTCTGAATCTGAGCATGTTGTGCAGGCTGCTTTGGATAAGGCTGCCAAGGGAAGGACGACGATCGCCGTGGCTCACAGGCTGAGCACGATTCAGAAGGCGGACATCATTTATGTGTTTGATCAGGGGAGAATAGTGGAAAAGGGGACCCATTCAGAGCTGATGAAGGCCAACGGCAGGTACGCCGAGTTGGTGAATTTGCAGAGCTTGGAAAAGAATAGGTGATCTTATTTACGATTGAGGGAGTAGAATTTTGTTTTCTGGCGGGCCATTTTTCGAGATATCCCATTGAGCAAGCAGCATGCGCAAAACAAAAAGGCGAGGCGTTTGGGTTGGCATATTTAGTGACTAGTTAAAGTACACATTTACTACGTATTATATAGAAAGGAAGGAAAGCAGGAGTGTGTCATATACGCAACTCGGTGCTGTAATTTGTAAAGAATATCCACCACATGGTTTATAATGTCCTTATTGAGTGAGGTCGATTATCCGAGGCAGCCTGTCGATAACGTTGCAGGCTTTGGCATGAAGCAAAGTCTTGGCTGTTAGAATGACTTGAGATGGCAGTTTAGCCTTGCAGAGGAAGGAGTGCGAGATGACATCAAAATGAGAGAAAAATCGAGGATAAATTCATTCGGTTTGCCCCATTGCCCCTAAGTTCTCATCTTTGAGGCTGTAAAAGCGGTTGACGTGTTCAAAAGGCGGCCATTTGCCACTGCATTTTGCTGCATTTTAACTGCCAGCGAAGTGAGTTTACAACTGTACCTATCTTCACCAGCTTGGGCAACCCCACTTACCACTACCCAACTTACAATTTACTTTGACATTCTGCCACATTCACATCACTCGCACCAAACACAACAACTCTTACTACCGCACGCTAGTCTAGTGGCCTATAATTTGTATAGTCTTGTAAGCTTTATCATTTTGACGTGTGTCTTGGAAATTTGCTTATTGAATAACAGGAGACAATCATTGATATCTGGCCTTTTTCCGGCTGTGTGCGTTGAGGCAAGGCTGAAGTGCAAGAGAGAGAAGCGCACAGGGTGACAAAGGGTTCGGCAGCCGAGGCACATCTGCCATGCGAGCCCAATTTTGTCCTTGCTTGTCCTATATTTCGAAAGCTGTCGACATCAAAGTTGAGGTTCTTACCACACCACCAAGCCGCTCACTCAGTCGCCCACCTAAACATCTCAACAACCTCATTTCTCACCACAACTAACTCAGCCATCCTCGCAAACGGTCAGAAATGCACCTCCCACCCATCACCGGCCCTTTGGCCCTCCTCCTCCTCCTACCCCTTCCCTCAACCGCTCTCGGAGCGAAACCCCACAACGCAATCCTCCTCTCCAATGTCCGCTCCCTAACCTTGAACGCCCACGCCAAAACAACCTCCCGCCGCGTCTCCCCCATCCCCCAGCTCAAGTGCGCCTCCCCCCGCAAGCTCTGCTCCCTGCCCGAAGCCGCCCAAATAACCACAATGCGCTGCACCAACACCGGGTCTTCCTACACCTCCGAAGACATCGAGTGGTCCTGCACTGCGTCCCTCCCCTCCACCCTCCGTCTTGACCGGACAGAGGTCATCTGCGAGGGGTACGACAGCCCCGACGATCCGTATGTCCTCAAGGGGTCCTGCGGGGTGGAGTACACCCTCTCCCTCACAGACGAAGGTCGGGAGCGGTACCCCCATCTGACAACAAAAGGAGGAGGGGGATGGAGAGCGAAAGAAGGGGAAGGGGAGGAGACGGATTGGAGCGGGGTGCTGTTCGGCATTCTGTTTGTCGGGGTGTTGGCTTGGATTCTGATTGGGGCTTGCACGCAGTGGGGGCAGAATCGGAATAATAATAACGCTGCTGGGGGGCAGAGGAGACAGCCACGACCAGGTAGTGGTTGGGGAGGAGGAGGGAATAACGGCGATGATGATGATCCCCCTCCGCCTTACCCTGGGACTGGTGGTGGGAGCAACACCCGACGGCCGAAAACGACGTCGAGTTCAACTTCATCAAGACAACAGGAACAAGGCTGGCGACCTGGGTTTTGGACTGGACTCGCGAGCGGCGCAGCGGGTGGTTACATGGCTGGGCAACGTCGAGCTAACACGGGCGCTAATGCTTTCGGCGGATACAACAACATCAACTACGACGACACCTACGGATCTCGCTGGGGTGGATCAAACCGGTTTGGAGGTGGAAGCGGATGGGGTGGTGCCGGACCGTCGAGACCATCTGGATCAGAGAGTTCAGGAGGTCCGAGCCATGAAAGTACTGGGTATGGGTCTACTTCTCGTCGGTAAATCGCTTCCTCTAGATATCACAAAGTAGTATAGACAAATATACAAAAATGAACAAGGTATTCTTCTTTATTTGTACAATATATCTCCCCTCCCCCCAACCTCTCTCTCTCTTCCCATGCCTCTTCCATATCTTGTCAATCGGACGAGGCCCGAGCACCCCTGACGGTACTCTGACGGGGTCCTATATTAAGGGATGACCCTGAACGTTGATGCCGTAGAAGCAGAGGCGAGGAAGGCATATGTCCTGAGCTTGGCCGCATCTTCGCTACCCCGTGGTGATGCCGAGGTATGTCCATTCCAACCCAGACCCCAACCTTAGTGGGGAGAGCAAACAGGTACAGAAAACAATTATGATGCTTGATAACTCCCTGCTCCTTCTATATCCTACTTTCTTCTCTTTTCTTTTCCTAGCCACCCCCCGTTCTTTCCCCGTCGCCAAAGAGCAGCGAATGAAAAAAAGTAATGCGAAAACTGGATCGACAGATGCGAAGTTGGCGGAAGCCGGAAGGTAGCCAGACCCGGTGATGACTCTGCTGCCGGGTATGAGCAAGCCAAAAGATGAAAGAAAACTTATTCGTACTACTCTCACACGGTAGAATTACAAACGCTTTGTGAGGCGAATCCAAGCATTAACAGAAACGAAAAATGACAACCCTCCAAGCTTCTCCTTCTCTTCTTTTGCCAAGCTATAGGTGCGCTGAAGACCAGTGGCTCAAGACTGCAGATATCGTCGGCCAACACCTCTCGGTTCGACGTCCGTGTCTGCTTCTGCTTCTGGTAAGCTTGAACTAAGGGGGCCATTGGGATGGTAAAGATGGTAGCTGTGGCGATGATGAAGGTGGCGTGTTCAACAGTGGCAACAGATATGGCGACGGCGCTATGATACCCTAGTGCTTGCTCTTCATCTCACTCTCCTCCTCCAAGCTGCGTCCAATCATATCCAGGTCAACACCAGAGCTAGCCTACAGGTGGGCTGCCATGGCATCGGATCGATCAAACGCCTTGTTGCAACTCGGGCACTTGCGCATTCGGTTGGCCAGCCGGTCGTCTACGCAGCCGTTGCAGAAAACATGACCACATCCCTTCAGTATCGTGTTTTTGAAATTGCTGCGGCAAACAGAGCAAATAACCAGGTTCTGTCAGAAAGTCAGCTTCCATACTCATGTGCATGACACCGCAAACAAACAACAACATACCCGCAAAGCTTCCTCTTCATCTGTGGAATTTCCCCGGCACTTGACCCTCAGCTTGTTGATTTCCGAATTCTTCTCCTCTAGCCGTGCCTTGATCTTGTCCAACTCTTGCTCGCGATTCATAGTTTGCTCCTTCATGCTGGCCACAGTTGCGTCCTTGGTTTTCAGCAGTTCCGTCAAATTGGCAATCTGCCCCTTGACCGAGTCGGCCCTTCTCGTGGCTTCCGCCGTCAGTAGCTCAAGCCTCTTCTTCTCCGCTGCCATGGTCGCAGCTTCGCTCTTGAGGGTTGCAATTTGCTTCTCAAGGTTGCTAATCACACTCCTTGTGGAATGCTCCACCTCCTTGAGCTGGGCGATGATTTCGGAGCTTCTCGAGTTTTGCGAACGCAGAGTCCGGATCTCCTGAAGCCGGATGTCCATGTCTTTCCGTGCCGCAAAGTACTTTTGGTCCGCTTTGGCTTTCTCGGCCATAAGCGTGCTAATACGATCTTCCACAGCATTAGTATCCATGGTTTTGGCATGCGCAAGAACCATGGCCTTCTTGTACGACTTCTCCAAAAGCGGAAGTTCCGTGTTGATCGAGGCGTAGTCCTTTTCGAGTTTGGCACACTTTGCCCGAAGCTCCTCGATCGACAGAGATTCGAGACCTGGTTGCGTGTCGGCCATGACAACATCCTCGCTTGGTCGTAGTCGTTCCAGCTCAGATTCAAGTTGGGTGATGCGATCCATCTTGGCGTTCACGAGTTCCTTCATTTGATCCAAAGCAGTCCTTTCTTGGTCCTGGGCGGCCTTGCGCATAGCCAATTCAGCAACCAGATCGTCTCTGGCAGCTCGAATGCGCGTGAGGTCCTGATCCTTCGCCTGTAAATGATCCTCCGCTTCAGACACGACAAGTTGGGCCTCGGCCTCCACCTTTACTTGCCAGTCTGATCTCTCTGCACGTAGTTTCTCGGCTTCCTCGCGCAGCTGCTTGTTAGTAGCTTCAAGATGGTTGATGCGCTTGATAAGGTCCTCGTTCTGGAGTTTGAACTGCTTAAAAACGTCTGTTCGGACATAATCTTCATCAGAGACACTCTCCTTCTTGGTCTTGAAAGTTGAGTTCTCTTCCATGAGGGCCTTGTTTTCGGAAATGATGGCCTCGATCTGCGACTTTTGCCTGGCAACGACAGCCTGCGCCTCTTTGTAAAGTGCTTTCAGTTCGCTAGCGTTTCCGTCGGTGTCCTCGGTGGTGTCGCCATTTTCCTCGGTCTTAACTGGCCGTGTTGTCGCACTCGCAAGGGCCTTTTGTTCCAACTTTTGAACCTGGGCACTTCTAACGCGGTCCAGTTTTCTCTCTGCCTTGATTGCTTTCAATGTCGCTTGATCGTATTGCTCCGAAAGAAGTGCCTTATCCGACTCGAGTCTGTCCAACTTCAGATTTAGCTCCTTCTGTTGCGCGAGAGCCGTCTTGAGCTGAGACTCAAGCTTAGCAACGTCTGGCTTTACCTCACCACGTGAGCTTGCTAGACGCTGAAAGATGGATTCAGCCTTGGATTTGAAAGCTTTGCCCTTGTCACCCAAGTGTCTCTGGAACTCTTTGCTATCCTTAAAGCCGAGTGCGGTTGACGATGGGAATGGCGAGTCTGGCAAAGTCAGTAGTGGACAGTGGTTGAGACTTGACTGGGAAATCGTACCTGACGGGGAACGAGATAATACTGCTCCGTCAACAAGCAACTCTATCTCTTGCAGTAACTGGTTGTGGTGCATTAGCTATGGTATTCCAGACAATGTGGCATCGAACTCACCTGATGTAGCCACGCGTCGACAACTCGGATATGATCGTCGTGGTCGGTGGAATTCTTTTCCAGCTCCTGTACGCGACTCTCCAGGCTTGCCTTTTCTCGTTTGTACTCTTGCATCTGGCGATATATGGCGCCCTTGGTGAATTCCTACATGCACCACAACTTGTCAGCCAAAACCATCGCCCAGAGTGCCCGGCCGAAAGGAACGTGTGTACACATCGTATCGCAGTGACAGCGAAGTGAGAGTGATGAGCAGTGATGAGACGCTAGAAGGAAACCTGGTAGGACTCGGGCGCGCTGTTTTTTTGGCAGCAGGCCACGCATTAGCCGCGGTCAAGGCGAGCAACTCGGGCAGAAACATCGCGCTGGATGGAGACTGTCACCCATCGCCCGACAGGGCCGCAAGCTGGTAGCGCGCGATGGTAAAGCAGGACCGAGTTGCATGCTCGATGAAGGCCGGAATAGGAATGAGGAAGGATGGGAGGGAAGAGGTGAGAGTGGATGGACGGGCAGTGGTGATGACGCGGGGACGGCTGTCGTGTGACGACTCACCTCAATCCAGGCCTCTTCTTTCATGTCGCCAGAGTCGTCCTTGGACTTGCCGCTGCCGTTGACTTGCTGGCGCTTGCTCGGGGGAGCTACGTCGTCGACCGCGCCGGACGCAGGTCTCTTCCTGTCCTCCATCTTGGCAAAGCTGGACGGACGAGGCAACGCGGACGGGGAGGTGGCAACCGGCATCAGAATGGCCGCGCGAGATTTAGATTTTGACGAGCAAAGCCAAAGGGAAGGGCGGGGATTAAAATGATTAAAATGAAGTACGAGTGAAAAAGATGTCGGCGATGCTGGATCTGGGTCAGTGTTTCGACGTCTGTGTGGCCCGGCGGTGCCCCGACGAGAAGAATGAATGAACGTGAGTGAGTTTGGGATTGGGAATTGGAAGAACAGAGAGAAAGAGCCCGCTGACTTCGACTGCAAGTTCGCCAAGGAATTCCCAGAGATGGCTCCTTTTTGAGGCCGCTAGTCTTGATTCGGCGCTAGCGGGGCAGCTGGTGGGGACTGCATTTCTTATGCGCGTCCCAGCTCTATCCCGACGTGCTTTTCAATCCACCATCTCTTTTCCACTCCGCCAGTCATCACCGCTCAATCCATCAATTGCCTCCTACTGCCTAGAAGGACGCCAATTCGATTCTTTTGGTGAGAACAGATATATGGATATCTGGATTACTCGACACCACTTTCTGCGCCGGCGATCAGCGAATCAACTGGTGGCAAATGCACCAAGACTGTGGTAAATTTCAGTAATTCAAAGGCCACAAAGGTGCCCACTGCGGGGCAGTGAGTCGGCACCATGCTGTTGAACAAAAACAAGTTGAAGCCGAAAGTAAAGCCAGTTGCGAGACGACCTCCTCCAGCATCGAAACCCTCCACGCCAAGTACACCAGCTTCTACTCCGGCTGCCTCTGCCCAGCAAGACGACGCGAATCCAACCCCGCCCCCACCCAGCGTCCCTGCTGAGGCCGCCTCTTCTGTCGCCGACAATACCCCTCCTAAATATGTCGAGACATCTTTGATCCAGGGTCAGACACAGGCTACGGGACCGAGGGCACCGTCACCGACAATCGCCTCGCCCTCTACTTTGACACCAGAGGCCACTCAAAGCCAAAATGCTGCTACACAACCTGTGACAGAGACCTCCGCGTCGCCCAAACAAGCCCGCTCGAAGGCACCCAAACCTGTGAGAGCGCCGCAACCAGCCGCTGTATCAGTTTCTCCTCCAGTTGCGTCTACGCCGGCGCTCACACCTGCGCCCACACCTTCAGTCCCTGAGCTAGCTTTGTCAAATACCCCTACGACCAGCTCCTCTCCTGAAGAATCTGCTGTTTTTGAAGCTCAATTTTCTCAAGATGCTACACCTAATACTGAAGATGTTGCTGCCGCTGTAGCTGAGAAGCCCATCGAACCGAGCACCTCTGGGCCATCTCAGCCTCCAAAGCCCAAACCCAAGCCACGAGCACCACGGAAACGCAAGGCCAACACAGCCAACGATGAGCCCATTGCTGAAGCGGGTGAGGATGCTGAGCCCGACGAAGCCAGTACTAGTAGTACTCCTGCCCCAAGAAAGCGAGTCCGCAAGAGAGCCGCCCCTCTACCGGGTGAGGAGGGCTATGAGGAACACCGAGCCGCAACCGCAGCAAGAAAACCACGTCAAAAGCGCACCAGAGCTGTAGCTGCCGCCAAGGATGGAGAAACCCCTGAAGGACAAGAAGCAGAAGAAGAGAACGGATCCCGAGCGAACTCCCGACCTCCCCGTGCCCAGCGTGAGGCAACGCCGGAAAACGCCGAAGAGCAAGTCGTAGACGAGAACGAATTCAAAATGGCCGATCTAGCTAAGGACCTCCGCATTGGCAAGAAATTTTCTCTACATGACACCCTCCTAGAGCGTGAACGGCTTAAGAAGTTGAAGATGAACGAAAAGAGGAAACGGGCGAAATCCAACGGGGCCGACGAGCCCGAAAACAACGATGGCCAGCCCCAGCCATTAGAAAACGGCACCCATCTTCCAGGGGGTAATGCAGACGACGAAGACGTGGAATACGCCCGCCCTGTCCCGGTCTCGGTCCCAGTAGGAGAACAATACCAGATTATCGACGGCGAGATTGTCCTCAACCAGTCCTCCCTCCAAATCGACCGGCACGCTCGAGCTCGCGAAGCCGAAGGCAACCTTGAGGAAGTAGAAGAGGACGATTTCACTAACCACACCACCCAGCAAACTTACCTCCGCCGCGCTTTGAAACCGGGCCAGTGGAGCGATGCCGACACGGACCAATTCTACTGGGCTCTCTCCCGCTTCGGGACAGACTTTGAGCTCATCTCCAAAATGTTCACCGGCAAAACGCGCAAACACATCAAACTGAAATTTAACCGGGAGGAGAGGCAGAGTCCGGAGAGGATCAAAAAGGCGTTGGTAGGGGAATTGAAGCAGCCGATGAATATCGAGGAGGTTCAGCAAAAGACGAAGCAGGAGTTTGAGACGACGGATGATATCCAAAAAGAGCTGGAGGAGCAGCAGAAGGAGTTTGAGGAGAAGGAGGCACAGGTGCAGAGGGAAAAGAAGGAGGAGGAGAAGAAGAAGGAGGAGAAGATGCTGAAGGAGTTGGAAGATGCGAAGAACAAAAGTGGGAGGAGGAAGAAGAAGCAAGTTGTGGAGCAGGGGTTGTGGTGAGGGGGCTGTTGGTGGGTTGCTGGAGGGTTTCGGTGATGGTTAAGAGACACAAAATAAAAGCGGACTTGTTGAAATGTTGGAAATTTGTAAGGGCTTCTCATGTTGCTTTTTCGATTTATTGATACCCATAGACTTTATTATTGCAAGAAATCAAAACGGTGGTTTTCTATCAAGTTGAATTGATGGTGACAACATTGGAGCCTGTGGTTTTCGTCGGTGGTGAATTGTGCCTCGTTTCGTTATTCGGTGTGCTTAACGGCAAGCTAATGCCGATACCTGAATATCTTCAATTCAATGTATATTAAAAATTCCATATGCATTGTGTAGAATTCCCGTTAACATTGTCCCCCATGCAATCCTCCCCATCATCATTTCAAAAACGTTCAAAACAAAATCGGAGAACAGCCCTCTCTCTCCCATATTCACACGAAATCCATGACCAAAAATAAACCATAGCACCAAACGAGCCCGCCCACTACCCCAACCCCCCTAACCCCCGTAGGCATGCATGAATGATGATGATGATGATGACGCCGCCACCGTCCCTTTTTCAACCAGCAAACCAGAAAAACCACGTTTGAGTTTGAATTCAAATTGAGTTACATTTAATGCCAATGTGATAAACAGAAGAAAAAGAAAAAGAAGAGGTATCATCCGTCAAAGTTGAAGCAGAAAAAGAAAAAGAGGGGTAAAAAGTCTAATAAATCATCGCATGCCTTTTCCCATTTAGCAGATAACCACCACCATCCAGCCCTCTCCTAGCGCCCCTTTTTTGTTGTTGTTATTGTTGTTGTTGTGTTTTCCATCCCTTTCCACGCAAGTCAGTTCCACCTGGGAGTTTGGATGCGAGATGGTGAGAGGAGGAAAGAGAGATCCAAAAAAAAAAAAAAGAGGAAATTATGTATGTTGATATGCTGGTGAGCTTTCCTCCTCCCCTTCCATATGCACGCGCTGTCTGTCCTCAGTTTCCCATAGTAGAATGTATTATGTACCATAACCCGAGCGCTTTTTGTAATATAAATTCCCCGCTCGGAATGTAGTGAGAGTTGATGCGCCTCTTTGCGCTTCCCAAATCCCTTTTCCTCTGCTTCACCTATTCGATATCCTTTACACCATCCAAATCTATCCTTTTGCTTGATCAAGTTTTCACGAGCAATTCGCATTAATGGCTCATGACCTCCTGAGCACCCCTTCCCTCCCTATGCTCGAGTGGCTTGTCATTACCCGCATCACCATCCATATCAACATCCATATCCATATTACTCTGGTGCTGCTGTCTGTGGTTGTGAGTGATACTCTCCTCCTCCATACGCTGTGCCTCTTCGTTCTCCCGCATGAGCGCCTCTTCCTGCTCGCGCATGGCACGCTGCTCCTCACTAAGGGGCGTGTCTACCGGTGGAGGCGGTGGGGGCGGAGGGCTGGGTATCAGATCGGTGTCTGCGTCCCCGGCTTCATCTTCCTTGAGGCGCTTGACAGAAGGAGTCTCGGACAGGGTGTCCTCTTGCGGTGATTGGGAGTCTCCCTCGACATCGTCGTCGTCGCGCTTCCTTTTGCGGCCACCGGGGGAGCTCGGGGAGCTAGGCTCGGAGAGGGGGGTTATATCGTCTTGGACGGGGGTAGGGGCTGAGCTATCGCCGAGGCCTGGTTGTTGTGACGAGGACGATGGCTTGTCAGAATCGGCAGATTTGCCGCCCTTGTTCTTTTGCTGTTCCTTGTACTTGACAAGGGCGCGGTCGAAAAAGTCCCGAACATACTTCTTGACCTTCTTCTCTTGTTTGGGCGAGATAGATGTGGGGTCTTCGACACGGTTGTTCTTGTAATCGGAAGCAACGAGCTTTTTGTTGACTTCACGGGCAAACTTCTTGAGGTCTTCTTTGGGAAGTTTGCCGTGAAACTTCTCAACGACGTACTTGACGTGAGGAAAAAGCTGGGGAAAGCTGTGAGATTAAGTAACCACAAGAGATCGAAACAAAGCAAGCTTACCGTGTTCTCGTAGATCTTCATCTGTTTCTCCATCGGTAGAGAACGCCACTTGTCCTTCTTGGGTTCGGTGGTTGGAGTACTAGACCGCTGAGGGGTATGGGTGGCCGAATGCCTTGGCGTGATTTCCTTGGTCAGGCTGTCGATAATATCTTGAACCGCCTTCTGACCTTGTTGTGCTTTGGCAGAGGTCTTGGGCGTGGAAACGGCGGGCGCGGTGGGTCGCTGCCACTGAACCTTGCCGTTCACATCATAAAAGTAATATCGCCCTGTGTTATCCGTGGTAACATGCCAGCCCTCGGGAAGATTGCTGGGCAGCTTCCGTGGCGGTCGCTGGGCGTTGAAAAAACCAACATTCCTCTGCGGTACCTTGTTTCGCGGACCGGTAGGAATGTTCATGTTGGCTAAGGGGTTGGCGTGTTTGGAAGGCTCATCGCGGTCCATGTTGCGACGCTCCTCAAAGGGGTTGGAGGTCGCATGTGCTGCGGCGTCCTTTTCCTTGCGAGGGATACGATATGCCGTCGACAGCTTGCTCCATTCCTCAAGAAGCCTGTTCGCCTGGAACGCGACCTTTTCATGAGTTGACGAAGTCAGGGGTTGAATAGCTGCCTCAATGTTGGAATCCGCGATCTTGTTTTTGGTGATGCGTGGCAGATTGTAGAGAATGTCGAGAACCTGCAGAACCACGTTGGTGTCGTCCTTGTAGGAGTTGAGCGTGGTCTTGAGAATCTGGTAACCGTGCATCCTCACCACCCTATGGCGAAGCTGCTCGTCTTCTGTGGCCTGAAGGCGGGTAAGCAGCTTGACAGCAATCCACTTCTCCTTGCACTGCATAAGAGTGGCCATGACCTTGTTGACGCCATCTTCGTCCAGTGATTTGGGCTGGAAGCTGTTGACATAGTCCTCGTCGTCTTCCGTGACCTTCTTCTTGCGGGGCTTCTTGGCAACCGTCGTGTCCCAGCTGTCGCCACCATCCTCAATGCCGAGGGCTTCAATCGTGGCAAGTGACAATTTGGTCGCACGCTCTGTTTGCGTCTTGCCGCCGATGAAGCCTACGCAGTTCTGCTCACCGCAGTAGCAGGGTTGGGGGTCAGCGCCGTAGCGGTCCACATTGTAGTTGAAGACGAGCTCCTCGCCAGCGCGGATGGGGCGCCCGGCAAAAATGCCCATGCGCAGCTTCTCACCAACCACCCACTTGTCCACATAACAGTTGGGATTGCACGAGTGATTGCAGAACCGGCCCAAGTTGCCCTTCTTAGTGGCATCGACAAACTCACTTTTGGTGAGCGACATGAAGTAAAAGTGCTTGATGCCCTCGCGGTCGTACTTGATCATCCGGTTCCGGAAGGTGGGCTCGTTGATGACCTCGCCAATGTATTCGAAAATGAAGTCGTTGGGCTGCAGGCTCCGGTTCGCCCGGAGGCCGAACCCTTTCTTGTCTGTTTTGATGACTGAAACATCGGCATACTGTTTGCGCTGGAAACGCTGATTTTGACAGCCTGGTCCGCAGTTGCAGTCGCCATCTACACATTCGATTTTGGTCGCGCGGTTGATGCAGTCAGAGTCCTCGCCACAAGCGTGATTTTCATCGTCCCCTGTGAGCAGAAAAAAAATTAGTGTGTCAGAGCGGGCACTTTTACCGACATGGAGAGCCAGCGAGAGGCTGGCCAGATGGCAGAAACTTACGCCATTCTTCGGTGCAGTCGCAATCTAGCGCGTCATGGTCCGACGAGCCCATATTCCTCGAGCCGTAAAGGCAGTCATTGATAACCTGAAATGTGCTGCATGCCTCTGCTGTGACATCTGGCAGGTGGTCGAACAAGGTCGGTGGACTTCTGACGGGTTTCTGAGACGCCTTGCGAGACAGCTTCGGAGCAACGCCGTGATCTGGGGTCGCTGCGTTCTCTCCTGCAGACTTTGCATCGTCGGGCGACATGCTGGTGGCTCGCGAATCCATCTTGGAGTTGTTTGGGGAAGCTGAGTCGCTCGAATCCTCCTTTCGTAACCTAACGCCATTGGCCTTTGGCCTTTCCTCAATCCTGCCTTCCAGCGCCGGTCCTGAGGCGCGACCGTCTTCCTCCATGATGAATAAGTTGGTGCGCAAGGGGCGCCAGAGTTGCGGAGCGTAGGGGAGCCGCTAGAGTGGTTGTTGCTTGTGGTGGTTCAGCCCGAGAAGTAAAGGAACGTAAAATACCCGGAGCAAAGAAAGGTACGCGCAGGGAGATGGATTGTAGGACGCGCTGAACCGTGTGCAAAGGTTGTGAAAAGAGGGAAAGGCGTGCTGAAAAAAGGTGGCGGGAATCCGGGCAACGAGGAGAGCGTTTGAGAGTGTGGGCGAAAGAATGGGAGAGAGGTAGAAAGTGGAAGAGAGGGAGAGAGAGGGTCAAGTCAAGGTCGGAGACGTGAACTGAAGGAAGCTATTTCTGCGCTCTGACTTTGCGAACATGGCAGCTCGAACCGTCGGGGGCGGGTTCACGGAAAAGATGACAGTCGCTCCCAATCCAAGCAAGGGCCAATCCAACCGCTATCGCGCTCACTCACATCCACAGCAAATGCATCACGTCGAGACGGTAGTCAATTGACATGGCCGCGTTCAGCAATAAAGTTGCCCTCTCCCCAAAGCGCCAAGCCGGCGACCTTGAAGTCCCCCCAGCCATTGTCAATCGGGCGCCGCCCGACTTGCCGGCCCGTCGTTGATCCGCTCCGTATCCACGTCCTATCCCGTTCTTACAGGGAGGGGCCTTTTACACTAACCTTTTGAACCACACTATGCTGTGAAGTGATGGTGGGCTTCCAGAGGAACTTTTAGAGGTCACCCCCACAGGCTAAGGTTGGCAATTTCGAGGTTTATTCTAACCATGCGATGGACATCAGTCGAAGCCAAACAAACGACTTGGAAAATTTTAAAAAAAATAAAAAAAATAAAAAAAAAAGGTACCAAGAGCAATATATCTCAGCCCGATCAGAGGTCAAACAGAAAACGCCACACATGGATATCACCTTTTGTCTGTTCACCCGGGAACAAACGCTGTACCCGACCAAACCCCAGGGAGATGTCACAAGAGGGCTTGTCTGGTCTGGTGGTGGCCATGACGAAAGCACTACATGTCACGCAACGTGTGAAACAGGCCCCCGCAGCCATCACAACATGGAAGCCGGTAGGTACCTTGGATGCCGTGATGTCAGGCCGATGAAGCCGGTTAGGCATTGATGGGAGGAAAGCACGGTATTGTGTGCCGAGCTGGGGACATGTCCCTGACCCTGTTGCATATATTGTCAGTCGTATAGTTTGGCACCACGTCCTCCTCGCCGGGTCTCCGGGAAGCACCCAACCTTCGATCGCAGACTTCTCAGCAATTTGTGAAGGCCCTTGCAGACGAACCCAGAGTGGGATGCATGACTATGCACACGAAGGCGTTTGGTATTAGGAACAAGCACCACGGCATGAAGCCCCCAGCCCCAAGACAACCCTTGGTTATTATACAGCTTGTCACCCGTATCCGTAGAACTTGGGGGGGAAAAGCTGGCCCCCGTTCGTTGCCGGTACCATGCCAGCACATCGTGCAGGATGGGTGAGGTGGAGAAGGGCCTGGCGGTCTGGGATTTAAAACCTCGGGGGGCGCCTCTGAACATTAGTGAACGATATGTTCAGCGAAACTTCATCGACATAAAATTATATCGCCATGTTCAACAACATAGATCGACCCACCTCTCCCCAGACGATGCGGCTCTTCGAAAAGAGACCACAGCGGCCAAATCCTTGTGTCATGCTCGACTGCCCCCCGCCATCCAATGCCATTGGTACAATTCGCCCACTGACGCAGCCAATGCGGTCGCCAGAACCGGGTCTCGTCAATGGGGCCACCAAAAGTCCAACCGGACCACTTCCGACGTCCAACTCTAGTTCGACGACTTACACGACGACAATGCAACTGTTTTTGTTTACTTGCGTATCGTGATGCGACTCGACGTGCGGACTCTGAGGCCGAGAATCGCGAGTTGAGAAGCGACAGCTCCATTTTGGGCAGAAAAGGACGTTGGGTTGAAATCTGATCTGTCTGCGAGTGCAGCGCCCTCCAGCCTATGGGATCCTGCCGCTCTCTTCCCCAGATGGCCGCATCCTATCATGGCATGGCAGGACAAGCAAAAGGAGGGTCAGGTGCAGCTGCTGCATGTCGCTTGGACTCGCGCGCATTTGCATCCACCGCTAGCTGAACCGTCGCCTCCCGACGGCGCCTGCCACGGTTGGCGATCGATTTGGGCAGATGGATAAACCTGTTGCGCACGCGGCAGCTTGTTGCTTCTTCCATCGTCGACGGGTATGGGCATGGCCACGAGAGCTGAAGAAGGCTTGCTCACGCTCACATGTCTGGATAGATCGCGGTATATCAGATCGCCGTTTGTCTCTGGTGGCGGCAGCCATCAGAAATGACAGCATGCTACCGGCCCACCAAAACAGGGAAGCAAGGTGAGATGAGAAGGTGGGAGTGCGTCGCGCAACCACACATCTTGCGCCAATCTTCCGGGCTCCAAGTCGGAGCAACTGAGGTGTCTTCTACCTTCGTTATTACTCCATATCATTACTGAATACAGGCGAGAGGGATGCGCTCGGCTGGCTCGTTCTGTCTTTCAGCCGGAGACATATCCACAGCACTTATGCTTGAGATGCTCTTTCCGATGCTGCCAACGCGGGTCGAATCTAGGTCGAGGTCCACACACCCACCCTCCGGGGGAGGTAGTCATTTGATCGCGCTGCTGCATCTGCAAGTCGCAATTGTTGTGGCACATCCTGGCGTGTTGTTGCTGAGGAGCTGCGCAGCTGCGCGACACAAGAGTCAAGGTCGGCTCGGATCCGGGCGTGGGGAGAGGAGAGCGATGAATGTTGAAGTCATCAGCAGAGAGGAAGCCAGCAGCATCAGCGTTGGATGGTGGCATGTGCTCGGACCCTGCAAAAGCAAAAAAGAGAAGGCGTTGTTAACCCCCCCATGGAGAAAGACCGGGGGGCTAACGAGGGGCCCCGTGAAACCCAAGCAAAGAGACGCGGGAGCAAATTCGAAGCGCGCGTCTCTTCCCATTGCCGCCCCCCCAAGCTACCCTCTGCTCTGCACCATTCGACTTTCTGGCTTGTGAGCGTCTTGAAGTTGCCCCGATGTCTTCTTGGTGTTCGGCGGCACCTCTGCGCTGACTGTCTCCATCCCGCTGCGGATACGGATCCAAACACTCGTTTAAATCGTTTCTTGTTCATTTGTTTCTGGTTCTTTTGCCCGTTATTGACACCTCATCCACTTTGACTTCAGGGGGCGCGTCAGGTCTCATTTCACCAATTACCTGTGTATCTTCTGGATTATTTTCTATTCCCCCACCACCAAACAATACGCTTTGCCACTGCTGCTTGCTACTGCTGCTGCTGCGACCCGGACCAGGCCTGATCACGAGCAGCTCCTGTTCCCCGGGGTGAGCTGTCATATTGCGCCTGTCAAATGACTGACCACCCAGCCTATGGCATATTTCTTCCCTTCTTCGCCTTCTTTTCTTTGACGGAATCGGATAGCTGGGTCAGGGCCTAATCATGGACTCCTCCTTCACTGACGACGAAAAGGTAAGGTTATGCATCAACCGCCCCAGGCCCCCCCTTGAACCCCTCCCCTCCCTCTGGCCTTCCCCCGCGCATCATCATGAGTTCGCTGCTTATTCGTCTGGGCTTTAGCGCTTCGTTCTTGCCGAAATGATCAAGGCCAGCCGTATGGATGTTGGTGTTCTCGTCAACCTAATCAAATCACACGAGATCCAGCCCGACTGGTTGTCGATGCAGCTCCCTCGTGGTGAGTGCCTTGCTGTCAAATCCCAACGCCGTCCTCACCTCTAACATGCTTTGCGCAGGTCGTAATGTGAATCAGTGTCTTCATGCGGCGGAAGCCATGTTCAACGCCCCGATGGCCCCGCCTCTGATATCACCCCTGAAGCGAAAGTCTTTTGGCGATGTCAGTGACCAGCTTCCGAAAAGACAGGCGCTTGCGTCTCCCAGCGAACCTCCACCACATGGGTCGCCCTACCATGCGACACCAGCCTTTGCGCAGCACCCCGTCAATATCCATCATTCTAATGGGCAACCGACTGTCCCCCTTGCTCCTAATCCGAACACCGTCCCTGCGTCCGCACCGATGCCGTATCCAGGACCTCCTCGCAGACGTGGGCGGCCTCCAAAGTCAGAAAACCGTTCGGGTCACTGGCAGATCACGACGTCCTATCCAAACATCACACCGGCTCCTATCGCTCCCGCCCCAACCCCGGCTCCAGCGCCCCAGCCCAGCAGTCCAAGTTTCCGAGGACAGCCTCCGATAGCTCCAGCTCCAGGTCCAGCGCCATCGCAACCTTCGACTGCAGCACCGCAGCCTAACAGCCCGAGTTTCCGCATACAGTCGTATAATAATCGATATTCGATGCCTGCCGGACCTCTAGATGTGAAATCTGGGAAGAAGCTCCTGCCCGAGATAGCCCCTCGTCCGGCGCATGGCACATCGGGGGCGGAACAGCCTGCTAGGTCGCCTACAAGGCCAGTATCAGAATATCAAGAGCGGAGGGAGGACATACATCGGCTGCCACCACCCCAGGCTCAAGGCCCTCCCAGACATACATTGCGCGAGCCTCCACTGTCGGCACATGCCCCGGTGCTGCCTCCACCGCAGAGCCCACGCTCACATCCACACCCGCCACCACACCATATGCTGGATGCTTCACGGCCGAGGGAGACCCCACCACCAACACCCATGGAGCCAGTCAAGCATGAGAGCCATTTACAGCCGCCACCGCCAACGAAAACCTAATGGGAATCAGCGCCAGCGGTGTGACCAAAATTTCTTACTTGGTGAAATCGACAGCAAACTAGATACGAAACAGGCAGCATTCTTTTTGACCGGCGACTTTCTTTTGATACTAGGAGGAGAGGAGATGAAGAGACAGATTCTTTGCAGCAATCTCAAAGAGGGGGTTGGGATGGTCTTGTATGATTATCTAGCCGCAGCACACGATCATGACACGACAGGATACTACACCACGCTACACACCACAGCAACAGAACACGGCATTTGTCGATCCTTTTTTTTTTTCCAAGCCCTTCATTCAACTTGACGATTGGCCTAACCTAATGCTGTACGACAAACACACGGCAGATATGGGAAACAGAAAAACCGCGAACGCATTCTTTTTCAACGCTGACTTTGACGAACAACGATACAACAAAAAACATGCTCCATAGAGGAATCCAAATGGGTCGGGGGAGTATGTACAGGAGTGGGCGGTACAACTGACGAAATGTCTTTTTATTTTATTTCCATCTTGGACGGGGCTTTCTGATTTGATGTTTGATGTTTCAACACGCTTTTTACGGCCTTTGTCTATGGCATTTTCCTTGTTATGTCGGAAGCTATTTTAAGGAGGGAAGTGGCGGGACCTAACTGTAATGATTGGGAGAAACAACGGTGATATGAAGAGAGGATGCATAACGTGTACGATAATGAGTGGATATACAACGGCCTACCTAAATTACCTGGCTCCCTAGTAAGAGGGGTTGGGGAAATAGGAAGGGGTATGGGTGTATGATAATGTGTATTTTATACATGCGATGCTTTACTTGGGATTGTTTAGTGGTCTTTGGAGAGGTGGAGGAAGGAGGGGGGGGGGGGGGGGTGTAGTGATAACCTGTGTATGTGAGGTTCACTTTCTGGGATCACAATAATGTTCCTGACTCCGATGTAAACCACACTCGCAACATTTCAACACCGAGCATTGCAAGCATACACTCTACTTATTACTACTAGTAAGCACTCGCATGCACGAGAGCGTCTGTCAAGTATACAAACCAGCTACACCAGGCCCGCGAACCAATCACCTCATTCTCGCAATTTGATACGTCAAGATGTCGACCAACCAGAGCAAGATGGAGCTCTTTCCTCCCATGTCCAGTAGATAGCTGGAGAAGTTGGAAGTGGTATTAACCAACCAGGCGAGGGTTCAGAGGCGCTGCCAATGGGAATTCAAAGGAGAGAATTGCATCTGGTGTGTCCTGCATCTATGCTAGTGCCAAGTGTGAACCACATGGCTAAGTAGTTGAAGATATTTTTTCTTGCTTTCAGCTGTTTGCTACTGTGGTTGCAAAGACGAATAACGCCTATGGTTCGCTTGTATAACACCATGGGCTGGCAACCAAAGTCGAACAGATACACATAGTATCCAAGTTGTTGGAAGTCAGTGCGCTGGTAAAGCATTTACCTTTACGGTATCTGAGGATGTTTGTTTTTCGCGTTCTCGAGGATAAATTTCTCAGTTCAATGTCTGCATGTGTATGTCTAGTCTAGACAGACCTATACAGACGGTAAATAGGCAGGTAAGACAATCATTGCTCCAGGAGTATTATATACCATCTGCATATAAATCCTCAAGAAAACAGCTCTAGGCGTTCTTACATCTCGGGCATGACTTCAAAAAAAAAACTCTAATCTTCTCACGTCTTTTACAGTATAAACAAATAGTTTATAAATCTCTCTAGAGTCTTGACTAGGCATCCAACCATCCATAACATATCCCATCCATATAACAAACCCACCTCTTAAAAGCATACTTACCCATCCTCCTCTGCTGATATGTCTTTTTAACACATGTCCTACCTTCCTTCTTACCTACTAATAATCATATCTTTATCAGGCTTACACGAAACACGACCTCTTTACCCCCTCGCACCCTTTCCTCCAGAATTTCTCTTTATCAACCAAAAGAAAAGTTTCGGCACTGGGAAACCCCACTTCCGCCGAGATTTCGGGGCTTGCTCCAGCGCCTGCCCCGTCGCTCCTGTCGTCACTTCGCCCTTCGTATCCGTACAAGACACCCTGTAGCTTCGCATACAATGGATCAACTGCCAAAAAAATAAATAACGTACTTGCATAGCGGATGACGCAACATAGCGGATGACGCACGTTCCACCACTACACACTTCTTATAACGACCATTACACAAACTACCACC
>MU866340.1:0-43468 GCA_033296915.1 Triangularia setosa | reverse complement strand
TAATACAATATTAATCGCACCCACCCAAAAAACCACCCCACAAAAAAAAAAAAAAAAAAAAAAAACACACCCCCCCCCCCCCCCCCCCCCCAAAAAAAAAAAAAGAAAGAGAATGTGAGGTGGTTTAAGAGCGAGCAACCTCGCACTTGATGAGGCCGTTGGGGCCGGACTGGGGAGCGTACACCTCGGCGTCCTTGCCGGTGTTCTTGTAACCCTTGTGCCAGCTCAGGTCTGTTTCATGGTTGTCAGCATTTGCCTTTGTTGGATAAAGAGACAAAGATATAGCATAAGGAAAACATACCAATCTCGAAGTAGTGCTTGTTGGGCAGGGAGTAGCCAACCGACTCGACCTCAGCCGCCTTCTCCAAGATCTCCTCGCACATCTTGTACATGGTGTTCTGGACCGAAGCGGACTCGTCCTCGGCAAAGGTCTTGAGGGTGATGGTACGAGCAGCCTCGAAAGCCTGGTCGAATCTCTCGACGCCCTGTTCAACAGCGGCGGCAGTAGGGAAGGTCTTCCAGGTCCAGGTGGCATCAACGTCGGTGGACAAAATGCGGTCCCAGGTTTCGCCGAGTGTGGTGTACTCGTCCCGGACGAAGCCGTAGAAGGCCGAGCCGGTGGACTTAAGGACTTGAAGACCCTGAATGGCGGACTTGAGCTCGATGCCAGCCTCGCGGGAGACGCGAGCCTCGACGTTGCGGGTCTCGTTACCGTCGCGGTAGAAGCTGTGGGGATGGGGCTTGCCGTCAATGTTGATGCGGGTCCATCTGTGAACGATGACCTTGATGTTGGCGACGTTGATGTGGGGGTACTTGTCAAGGAAGTGCTGGCCGAGGTGGGCGGCGTAGAGCTCCGGGGGGTTGACGGGGTGCTCCTTGGCTTTGATGTAGATGGTGTTCTTGATGGAGTCGGTGGCCACGACAACGCTGTTGTCGGCTTCGGTGTAACTGGAAGATTGTGTTAGTCTTTGTTAGAAGAGCTTCCAAGGGACAAGACTTACGAAGTCTCGATCTGGCCCTCGAGGAGACAGCAGACGGTCATCTCAGTGACAGACTGAGTGCCAGTAGCCTCATCCTTGTGCACCTTGTAGACGCGGACATTGTCCTTTCCATAGCGAGCAGCAGCAAGACGAGCCATTTCGACGACGAGGTAATTGGGATTTGTGTGTTGGGAGTATCTGAAAGCTTTTCAGAAGAAGAAGCTGTTGAACGGCTTTAGAGGGGCCTAATGCAAGAGAGAGAGGAAAGTGGATTTGAGTCCAAATTAGACGACCAGGAAGAAGCTGTTTGTGTAGACGGAAAGCAGGAGGTTGAAGAGAGGGACAATGGTGAGTCTTTATACAAACCTTGAAGCCACCAACCAACAAACCGGTGCCCGGGCGCGATCAAGCACGACACCACCCACCCCCGCGGCAGAAGGAACGTCAGCACGACAGGCGTGCCGAATATGCAGATCGGACGGCGCCTCGCGGCGCCTTTGGTCCCGCCCGTGTAAGCAGCGAGCCGGAAACAGGGACAAATGGATTCGCCGGAGTCCGCCGACCACCAACCCCAACGCCCAGGGCTCCCCCCCGCGCAGGGCTCCCGGAGGCTTGCGACACCAGCTAATCGCTTACTTTTCGGCTTCCCTTCCCTGTAACCTCTCTTAAGCACCCCAAATCTGGTCTGATCACTCTGGCCCCTTGCAGTAGCCTTGTGAGCAATGTCTCTTCACTTCTTCTGGACGACTTGCAAGGCTGAGGACTGCCCTGCCGCCGTTTGATTCCAACTTCATGGTCCCGACGACAACGAGAGGCAACTTGGAAGGCCCCCGCTTTCTTAGAGCTCCCGGCCCAGTCCGGATTGCGGGGTTCGACACCCTCCATACGCCACGCACCGTTGACAACAGGTTATCGCCGGCATCGTACGACGAGAATATGGCTAACAAGATTCGGGCTACTGCGGCTGCTTAGCTGCTAGGTCATCCTAAACATTAGAACTCAGCTCGAGCACTTGTCGTCACACAGATGATGGTTAGAATCCCACCTTACACAACATGGAGAAGATAAGGCGGTGATTAGCCTTGTAGATGTTCCATCTTATCAGTGGTTGGAGCTGATAAGAGAAGCGCTTCCACTCTCATCCAACATCTTAGCTTGAACTACTAAGACAAATGATGTTAATCCTAGACACAGACTAAGAGGCTGAATAAACATCGGCGTCTTCTTGGATCATCACACCCGATGGCTGGAAAGTTAAGTCATTTACAATCTGGATATTCCGAACTGAGAATGAGAAACACAACCCCGAGGACGTGAACAAAGACCCTAACCCTCGTTGGTCGGCGACACTTGCACCCGCCCAGACACAACCATCTCGCAATTTCACGGGCGTAACGTGGCCTGATACACCAAATGCTTCGCAATGAAGGTCGAGGTGGTCATGTGCATATTATGTTGACAACCTTGTGTCCTTGTAATGAATAGGATTTGCATACTTTCGGGTTGCCGTCCGCATCTCGAGGCTCGAATACAGAGCCGTGGGAGTCCAGGCCAAAACACTGTGCGCACCGACCACCACCTTTCGTGATCCATCCCTCTGATCCCGGCTGCGCAACAACTGGAGAAGTGGATCACCGTCAGGAACTTGGCTCCCTCCACCGCCCCGACTCCCTGAGAGTGCCCGCATGACGGTTGGATACGTACGGTGCCGTGAACAACTGAAAGGCGCACGCGACTGAACCGCGCCCACGGTACACTGCAATGACCATCTACGTCACATAGCCCTCACCCGCACCCAACTCTTTTGAGGAGATATCGAGAGCCTCGAGAAAGCCGAGAATCCATGCGCCGGGCAAGGGACGACCAACAATTGGCCCCGGCGAGCGCTGCGAGTCGAATGCGAATTCCGATCCAAGAGACGACGAGAGCGTCGAGAGCGTCGAGTGTGGAGGGCAAATGGCTGGGCCATCCACCATGCTGAGCGCCTCGGCGACGCCCACACAAAAGTCCTATGTCTCGCAACAACAGTCCCCATTACGCCAGCAGCAAGGACAACAGCAGCAACAGCAACAGCAGCAACAGCAACAGCAGCAACAGCAACCCGGCAGCTATGCGTCGACCACTTCGAACCCTCGGCCCAGCCTCGACCGTGGCGATGGTTTGCAACCTCCCGTCGCCAACACTGGTAGAAATCTCTCGGCCTCGGCTGTGACCTTTACGTCCAGGGGTGGCTCACTGAACCCGTCACCCATGCCAGGGAGCTTTAGTTCTGAGCTCCGGAGCCAGCTCAATCTTTCCCGCGCCGGTTCGCGAGCCGACATGTTTGCACTGGAAAAGCTGGATGAGGACGACAATCGGACACAAGAGCGCAATATCGCCTATCTTCGAGATGCCCTGAGCCGAGAGATGAAGATAAAGGAAGGAAGTGAAAATATGCTGGAGGCACTGAACAGCAAAAAAGCAAAACAAACAAAAGAACAGCGCCAGAGAGTCGAAGCCGAGCTTCTTTCGTCTAATAAACGAATCAAGGATCTGCGGCAGAGAATTGCAGATGCTCAGCAACGGACAAAGGCGGGACCAACCACACCTACGAGATCGAGAATAGACATCACAATATCGGCTGGAAGTGGCCTGCGGTCACCTCCTAGTCTATCGAGGAGCGGGGCTGGGTCCGATGTAGACGAGCCGACCGAATCTCCCACCTTTGCTCTTGCTGAGACCCTCCAGGCCCTGGAGGTGGCTGGCATGACGCCAGATTACTATGTCTCGAGAGCGAACAGTCTCGTTGATCTATTCAAGAGGCATCTCACGCTCAAGTACGACTTGGTGTGGTCCGTATTTGGCCTCCGAATGCAAGCTCTTCTCATGAGTGAAAGTCGCGAGGTTGTCGCTGCCGGTTACCGGATGATTCGATACGCCATCTCAGACACCACTTCGCTTCAAAATATCCGTACTCTCAACACAGATTACTTAGTTACATGGTAAGCTTATACTACTGTGCAGCTTTGCTTTTACATGAAAAAAAATGGTGCTAATGTATGGCGCTAGGTCTTTGGCAAAGGACCGAAAATCTGATGTCGAACGCGAGCAGGCACTCAAGTTTGTGCGTGCTTTTCTCGATGTTAAGGACGGTGTCCGGGAGATTTCGAGGGCCGTAGTCAGGGCTATTGCTGCTGTGGCAGAAGAGCCAGAAGAAAGGTTACGGCCCATATGCCTAGAGACATTGGCAGAAATCTTGGTTCGCGATCCCCGTCTCCTGATAGCTTCAGGGGGCCTGGCCCCGTTGCACGAGGCTCTCGCGGACGGGTCATACAAAGCTTCAGAGAGTTTGACAGCAGCGTTTCTTTACCTCCTTGATGCACCGGAGAGACGTCAATACCTCCGCCCTGGAAATGAGTTGGAGGTTCTTTTCACCGCATTTACAGACGAGCTGTCATCCAATGAGCGGATTCTTAAACAAAGTGCCAAAGCCGTCTCCTCGGCCCTGAAGTCATGGTCCGGTTTGATGAATCTGTCCATGTACAATTTCCGCGCCATCAGGTCCATGATCAACAGCATGGTGGCACAAACAGGGCCCATCAGAGAGACCATCATGGACCTGATATTCTCACTCTTGCGAATCAAATCCCCGGCGTGGGCAACCTCGTTTCTAGCCGGAAGACGTCTCACCACTTATGGCCGGGTCACAAATTTGAAAACAACCACCAAAGTCACCCACGGTGAATACGAAGACGACGGGGGCGAACAAAACTTTGTCGAACACTACACGGCACTCTTACTTGCCATGTTCATCAAATCTGGTGTGGTACCGGCCCTTCTGAAAATGACGCAGGACAACGAAAACCCAACTCTTAAACGAAAATCGACGTTGTTATTAGGGGAGGTTCTGAAATTAGCAAGCCACTTGCTTCCGCGATCATGGAGTAGTGAGATACAGTTGCTCCCTGAGCTATTCATTGCCGCTGCCCGACTGGGGGACGAGAGTCGCTTCAACGCCTCGGGGGTCATCTTCCAGATCAGCAGCGTGAGCAAAACGTTGTATAGGTCCTCTCCCTCTTCTTTTCTCCCTTCTCCAAGCAGCAATATCGACCTCAGCATCTTAGACGACCATCCGAAGAGCAACACGGCAGCGGTCAATTGTGACGATGCCACATTCAGGTTGCTTCTCCTTGATTCAGTAGTGCTGAATAGCTCCAATTTCAACAAGTGGAATTGGGATGTGATTCTTAAGCTAATCGAGGGGCCATTGGTGAATGGAAAGAGGCTCGAAGAGGCTGTGAAGGCATCCAAATTCCTGAAACGAATCATGAGCTTTTATCGCCCGTTCAAGTACAGGTTTTCGTCCCTCAAAAGCTCGCGAAATACGCAAAAATATGTGCGGGTCGGGTGTGCGTTGATGCATACTCTACTTCAGAGTCCCGAGGGCGTGAGATACCTAACGGATAACAAACTGCTGCGGCAGATTGCCGAGTGCCTGGCGCAGTGCGACCCAACGAGTGGGTTAACGGCTCAGGACCCAATGTTTTCCAGGGATGGACTCACGGATACGTTGAGTGGCGGCTACTTCCCTATGCTTGGTGTTCTGAGCGGTGACCCCAAAGGTATTCAGATGTTGGACAGGTGGCGGATCTTCAACATGCTATACCGAATCGTCGATCTCAAGCAGCGGCCAGACATCATCAAGCTCATGATCTCCAACTTTGACTACTCAATCCAGGGACACTCCCGAATTATTCTATCAAAATCCCTGACAGCAGGGTCCAAAGATATCAGAATTCACGCTACGAATGCGCTGCGGAAATATGCAACTCGTCCGCGGCTGGACTCTCAAAGTCATGAGCCCATCGACTCGAAATGGGCCATCCAACTTCTGGTTACTCAGCTTTATGATCCAGAAGTCGAGGTCTGTCAAACGGCAGTCAAAATTCTTGAAAAGGCGTGTAATACTCAAAACCACCTGAAATATATTGTCGAGTGTCGGCCGGCGTTGGATCACCTGGGCGAGATAGGAGCCCCCCTTCTCCTGCGCTTTTTGTCAACCTCCATCGGGTACCACTACCTTGATGGATTGGACTACATTAGCAACGAAATGGATGATTGGTTTCTTGGCCGAAACGACTCTTATGTCAGCGTCATTGAGGCCAGTCTAGCACGATCTTTTATGGACCATCAGGACGACCACACCAACCGAATAAGCGTCTTTGATGACGAGCAGGAGATGGAGGCCGATAGTCACGTCCCGCCACACTTTTACCGCGAGCTAACCCGCACAGAAGAAGGCTGCCGGCTTCTTAGCAACAAGGGCCACTTTAATGAGTTTGTCACCACAATTCGCGAGCACGGCATGCAATCTGACGACCCAGAGATGATGGTCAAAGTCAAGGGATGTCTTTGGGCGGTGGGCAACGTCGGATCAATGGAACTCGGTGCCCCCTTCCTAGAGTCCTGCGATGTCGTGGAGCAAATCATCAACATTGCCCAGAACCACGAAGTCATGAGTCTTCGCGGCACTGCCTTTTTTGTCCTCGGTCTCATATCACGTTCCATTCACGGCCTAGAGATCTTGTCAGAGAATGGTTGGGACTCCAACACGAATATCTTGGGCCAATCTCTTGGATTCTGCGTCCCTGCAGAGCTCAATCAGCTATTCTCTCTTAAACCCTGGAAGCATATACCAGTGACCAATATCCAGCTACCTGATGCCCAAAAGACGGAAAGAGACAAGCTCCCGTCAGTCCCATCCCGCCCGAGATCACTGAGTCTCATCAAGGCTATCCAAGCAGAGGCAGACGCCCAGGAAGACACGCCAACAGGGTTGGTGCCGGAGGAGATTCAGCGCGTCGAGCTGGACGCGGACCCGGTGAACCAGAGAATTTTGGAGCTGGTGATCGATATGGCGAATATGGTACTTTACAGGAGGGCGAGGGCGGAGTTGATGCACATCAAGCAGCAGACACAAACGAGGCATCAACAAGCTCAAGCCCAAACGCAACCGCAAACACCGACGCAGAACAACCAGAAAAAGGTTCTTGGGAGCGGGGCCTCGTCTTTTTCACAGCCGCACTTGTTCAGGAGGGTGATGGGCTTGTTGGAGTGTCACCATTACCGGCTGCAGGATAGGGCGATGATTGTGGGGCTTTTTGAACGGAGCGTGCTCAGGGCGGTGGTGTATGGGGATGAGGACAGCCAGGAAGATGGAGGGAGCAGCGAAAGTGAGAGTGATTCTGACTTTGAAGAAACAAGTCAGGCTGGCGCGGGTCAGAGACGACAGGGGTTTGTCATGCAGCGGGACCAGCAATACTTACAACAACAGCAACAACAGAGAAAAGAGGAGGGAAGTAGTGGGGAGGAGAGCAGTGATGAAGAAGATGAAGAGGAGAGCGATAGCGACGATGCTTATAGTGGAAGTGAGGGGGATGAGCAAAGGACGGAGCGATTAAGAAGTGTGAGTGATCCTGCGGGAGGCAGCAGTCATACGAGGAGACACAGGATGGCAAGAGGGAGAGGGGGGACACAGGGGGCGTTCTGAGATGGCGGATTTATAGGAAATGAGGCACTGCCATCTGATGTTTTTGACTTGTCTTAAAAACTTTGTACTAGAGACACTTGACGTGGGGGTGATGTTTGATCTTTCGAGCGGGCAAGTCTTTTCTCTTTTTTTCATGGGTTTTTTTTTTCTGGTTTCACAATGTGTTTGTTTATATCGTGCATAGTCAACGGCGAAATTGGCCGAGGCAAACCGAGGGAACATGTTGTATGGTCGGGTCATGGTATGTCGGCTTGCATATATTTCTGGTCAGGACAGAGGTGGATGGCATAGGCGGGTCGGCATTTGTAAAGAAAATATCGGAGCCAGGCGAGGGAATGTGAGAGTTGTGAACATAAGTTGTGCACGTGAAGATCCTGAAAATAACGACACATCTTTTACATGCATCAAAGATCTGGCCAATTGTCTTACAGGATATTCCAACGCTTTCTGAGACGTATCTGGCAGAATGATGACCCGGGACAAGTTCATTTGATGCGACTCTCGGAGAGTCAATTTGCACAAAATATACTTGGAATGAACCTATATTTTAACTCTAGTTGAGTCTCAAGCTGCAAATATCAAGGTGTTCATAGCAAGCACTGCATAAACGTAACGGCGTGCTCCATCGACGATTCCATAACACCCCACTGTCTTTTGCACCCCTCTTTGAGACTTTGACCTCGCTCACCCCCACTACCCACCCACTCACCACTTATTACTCAGTAACCGCTCAATCAAGCCTCTCAAACGCCGGCTGCAAGAATTTGAGAATTCCCCAAGCCCATTCTTTTACAGGGTTTCTAATCGTTGCTTCTGAACCTGGTTCAATCTTGAAAATGCCACCAGGAAGGATCCTCGTCATAGCCGGGTCTGATTCCTCTGGCGGAGCGTATGTTGCTTACATCGACGACTACCCCTCACGCCCCTTTTTTCTCCTCGTCAAACTACATATTTTTCCCCCGCTACCAAGAAACAGAGATGTCGGAGACTAACATCATAATGACAGAGGCCTGGAAGCAGACCAAAAAGTCATCGCCGCCCACGGCTGCTACGCTATGACGGCCACCACAGCCCTCACAGCCCAAAACACACTCGGTGTGCACGACGTTCACCACGTCCCTGCGGAGTTTCTGAGGAAGCAGATCGATGCCGTTGTGACGGATGTCGGGGTGGATGTTGTCAAGACTGGTAACTCACCCATCACACACTTGTCCCTAAGCCCAAAGCCAATGATTCACTGACTTTTATCATGCAACACAAAGGCATGCTGGCATCAGCGGGTACAATCGAAGCCGTTGCCAAATCAATCCAGGCTTACAACCTCAAAACAGTGGTCGTCGACCCTGTAATGGTTGCCACGACTGGCTCGCCGCTCCTGCCCAACACCTCTCTTTCGCTTCTCAGAGAGAAACTGCTGCCTTTGGCTACGATTCTGACGCCTAATCTCCCTGAGGCGAGGTTATTGCTCGCTGATGTTGGGTTTGGGCACTTGCCATTGGAGAAGGTGGGTGATTTGGAGGCTATTGCAAAGGCGGTAGGTAGTTTGGGGCCGAAGTGGGTTTTAATCAAGGGGGGGCATTGTCCTTTTGACAGGGAGGGTGTGATTGCTGAGGAGGAAGCGAAGAGGGAGAAGGTGGTGGATGTGCTTTGGGGGAGGGATGAGAAGGGGGAGGAGGTTGTGACAGTGGTTGAGACGCCTTATTGGGAGAGTAGACATACTCATGGGACGGGGTGCTCTTTGGCTTGTGAGTGTTCCGCTCCCCCTTTTCCGCGTATTTTTTTTTTCTTTTTTTGGCTGGGAAGGGGCTGGGAAGGGGCGAAGTGCTGATATGAGGGACAGCCTCTATTGCGTGTAATCTGGCAAAGGGGATGGATATGCCCAAGGCGGTGGAGGCGGCGTGTCGGTATGTTGAGGCGGGTATCAAGACTGCGCCGGGGCTGGGGAATGGGAACGGGCCGTTGAATCACTTCCATTCGACGTATACACTGCCATTTGCGCCGTATGTACGACCTCTTACTAGGAAACGAGAGTGATGCTGACCTTGTGAAATAGGGGTCATTTTATCAAGTATCTGCTCGAAAGGCCCGATGTTGCTCCAGTGTGGAAGCGCTATATCACTCATCCATTCGTGTTGGCCATGGGCGATGGCACACTGCCGTTGGAGTCATTTAAGGGATATTTGATACAGGATTACCTGTATCTGGTCTGTTTCTCACCCCTTCGGCATCTCATGGCTTTGCTTACGATAGTCCCAGACACATTATGCGCGAGCAAGTGCCCTTGCTGGGTATAAAGCCAAGAAGATTGAAGACATCGGCGCTTCTGCTACTATTGTAACACATATCTTTAGGGAGATGGAGCTTCACATCAACTACTGCAGTGGCTTCGGCATCTCGAAGCAGGACATTGAGAGCTGCGGGGAGAAAGAAGCATGCACCGCCTACACGAGATACGTCCTGGACATCGGCAACTCCGAGGACTGGTTTGCCCTACAAATCGCCATGGCTCCATGTCTATTGGGATATGGAGTTATTGCCAAGATGTTGTTTTCCGACCCCAAATCGAAACGAGAAGGGAACATTTACTGGACTTGGATCAAGAACTATGTGGAGGATGACTATCTGCTGGCCATCAAGACCGGCTCCGGTGAGTTGTGGACCGCCCAATCAAGACAAGATGGAAAAACAAGTGCCAGATAACAGAGCGAGCTAATGATGGATGACGAACAAAGACCTGCTGGAGCGACACGCCGTGCTTCAAAGCCCCGCCCGCATGGACGAGTTGGCCAGCATCTTTATTCATGCTACAAAAGTAAGTTGCAGTGATTTTCTCGTTGGGCAAACAGGACAAGTGCTGATAGTTTGTAAAGATGGAGATTGCTTTCTGGGAAATGTACAGCTCCCACTGAGAATCGTGGAGCGACAAACAAGAGAGAATCCACGACGGCTATGGGACTGCCTGAGTCGTGTGGGCCCCAACGGGTCTGTTTGGGGAAGGGGTAGGATAGGGTTTAGATCAGCATAAAAGCGGGGTGGCTAGATTCGGATAGGATTCCCAACAGCATTTTGAATTCAACTTGAAGTTTTGTGACAGTCGCAGACTGCAGTGAAGGGATGCCTCAGGCACTTATCGGATGACCCGCTTTCCCTTATCAGACGCAGACCGCCTCGCCGTAGCAGAAAAAAAATAATTTCTGGAGCCAAAGCCAAGCCGCGCGCTGGGTCCGCCCAAGAAACTGCTAACAAAATTTTGGCCCAGACATATTTCGGGGGCGATTCTTTTGATCCCTTCCCTCTTTCCCATCCCCCAAAACTTTTTCTCGCCTCGCCGAGATCTTTCACTCTTACCTCCCTCGACCAACCCACCAAAGGACTCTGCTCATCGCAAGATCCTTCTTTCCGCTCACTTACCACAAGTCCATCTTGCGGTATTGTATCAGAGTCGGGTTGCACCATCCGCATCTCTTTTGCCCGCCTGTTTTTGACGCGCCACTTCCTCTTCATCGAGCAACGTCGGCACTTCTTCCTCTCGCAGCGCATTTTTCTTGTCGCAGCAGAATCATTTCTTCTCCCTCCGGCCAACCAAGTCTCTTGTGTCGGTCTAACCCTCAGTACTGCCTCGATCAACTGATCCAGTCCAGTGCTCACTAATTGATTCGGTCGCACCAGCCCGAATCCTATCTGTCGACGACAGCAAGCATCGTGCCTAAAACAGGTCCGACTTTTACATCCTAATAATCGCAGTCATGTCCTACGGCGGTGGTTACGGCTCTCGCGGCGGCGGTGGCGGTGGTGGTTATTCTAATGGCTACGATCGCAATGGTGGTTCCAACGGTTACTCCAATGGGTAAGCGTCTCTCTCTCCTTTCTCTTGTCGGCGATCCTTCTGCCATCCCCAACCCCTCCATTGTCATCACCATGCTAACATGCATTTTCGCAGCGGCTCCAACGGTTATGGAGGTGGTGGTGGATACGGCGGCGGCGGCGGTGGCTATGGTGGTGGTGGTGGTGGTGGTTACGGCGGCGGCGGGGGTGGTGACCGCATGGCCGCCCTCGGCTCCGGTCTCCAGAAGCAGGAGTGGGACCTGTCCGCACTTCCCAAGTTCGAGAAGTCCTTCTACAAGGAGCACCCCGATGTTGCCAACCGGTCGCCCGCTGATGTCGAAGCATTCAGGCGTGAGCACAGCATGGCGATCACCGGTAAAGATGTGCCTCGCCCCGTTCAGAACTTCGATGAGGCCGGCTTCCCCCGCTATGTCATGGACGAGGTAAAGGCCCAGGGCTTCCCTGCTCCCACTGCCATTCAGGCTCAGGGCTGGCCTATGGCTCTATCCGGTCGCGACGTCGTCGGTATTGCTGAGACCGGTTCCGGCAAGACACTTACTTACTGCCTTCCCGCCATCGTTCACATCAATGCCCAGCCTCTTTTGGCCCCCGGCGACGGCCCCATTGTCTTGATCTTGGCTCCCACTCGCGAGCTTGCTGTCCAGATCCAGCAGGAGATCAGCAAGTTTGGCAAGTCGTCTCGGATTAGAAACACGTGCGTCTATGGTGGCGTGCCCAAGGGTCCTCAGATTCGCGATCTCCAGCGCGGTGTCGAAGTCTGCATTGCTACCCCTGGCCGTCTCATTGACATGTTGGAGTCCGGCAAGACTAACCTTCGCCGCGTCACTTATCTCGTCCTTGATGAGGCCGATCGCATGCTCGACATGGGTTTCGAGCCCCAAATTCGCAAGATTATCGGCCAGATTCGTCCCGACCGTCAGACCCTCATGTGGTCCGCCACTTGGCCCAAGGATGTCCGCAACCTTGCGTCTGACTTCTTGACCGACTTCATCCAGGTTACTATTGGTTCCATGGATCTTTCTGCCAACCACCGCATCACTCAGATCGTTGAGGTTGTTTCTGAGAGCGAGAAGCGCGACAAGATGATCAAGGAGCTCGAGAAGATCATGGAAGACAAGACCGCCGAGAACAAGTGCCTCATCTTCACCGGCACCAAGCGCGTTGCCGACGAGATTACCCGCTTCCTTCGCCAGGATGGCTGGCCCGCCCTCTGTAAGCTTTCTGCTGGCTGTTTTTGAGAATCATCGGACTAACCACTTTTGCAGCTATCCACGGTGACAAGCAGCAGAACGAGCGTGACTGGGTTTTGGACCAGTTCAAGACGGGCAAGAGTCCCATCATGGTCGCCACGGATGTCGCCTCTCGTGGTATCGGTATGTATACACCCTCCCCCCCCCCCTCCCCGTCCTACTGGCAACCTTCCAGCATTACTGTGTGCTGTGCTTTACTCTTCTGTCTAGGGGCTTTCTTTGTGCGAATTTGCCAGGCCATGTATCATACACATGGTCTATTTGAGCGGAGTCTTGGGTTCGTAGCGTAGCAAGGTCTCAAAACCCTTGCTGCGTCATTGATTCTTCTCTTGTACCTCTTCTTATTTTCTCGTGGTACAAGTGTGGAGTTGACTTTTCTTGAACCTGCTTATGCTTGTCTCTAAGATATGCATGCATGGCCTCCAGTGGGAGGCCCGCAGCTCCGAGAAACTCACGGCAAAGAACTCTTTTCGCATCGGACAGCCCATCTGCCAAGGAG
This sequence comes from Triangularia setosa, assembly GCA_033296915.1. Taxonomy (NCBI): domain Eukaryota; kingdom Fungi; phylum Ascomycota; class Sordariomycetes; order Sordariales; family Podosporaceae; genus Triangularia; species Triangularia setosa. The sequence continues at coordinate 30,364 of MU866340.1, read as the reverse complement.
AAGTACTATCCCAAGGATCACGAAAGCATACCTAAAAACATGTTATCCGTCACCCGTTCATGCTGGAACGTTGCTATACCCAGCTATCTTGCTTGTTGTTTAGCTAACCATATACTCGTAAGATGTGCGCAACATTACTCACGTGATCAACTATGATTATCCCAATAACTCGGAGGATTACATCCATCGTATTGGTAGAACTGGTCGTGCCGGCGCGAATGGCACAGCCATCACTTACTTCACCACTGACAGTACGTTTCACTTTACACTCCCCCTCCCGCTGTTCATCTGCTAACAAACTCGTAGATGCGAAGCAGGCGCGTGACCTTGTTGGCGTTCTCAGAGAGGCCAAGCAGGTCATTGACCCTCGTCTCGAGGAGATGGCGCGCTACAGCGGCGGTGGTGGTGGTGGCCGCTTTGGTGGTTACCGCGGCCGTGGAGGCGGTGGCGGCTGGCGCGGAGGTAAGTGGGTTATTTTCCACGCTCCTCATCTTGCTCATGTCTGTGTTCTAACACATCCTCACAGGTCGTTCGCACGGCGCTAATGGCTCCAATGCTATGCCTCTGGGTGGCAAAGGCCGCTGGTAAGCATGTATTGCCGAACCAAGCATGGAGGTTTCGACTCGCCTCAAAACTTTCTATGTCGTCTTGACTTATTCCTGCCAGGCCCTCGGTAGTGGCTGGCTTTCACCTGGTGGCATTCATTTTTCGGACGATACGGCGTTACGCGTAGACGGTTAGAGGTCGGTCACGGTTCATGGGTTGTTTATGGGCGCTCGGTGGTTCATGTTTGCGTCATGGCTTGTAGCTCTTCTTCATTTTCATGTGTGGTTTAGGTGGGGCTCGCAATCGTGCCACCTTTTGGGGTTGTCTTGTGGTGGCGGTAGACCAATGATGGTGGCCCATCTTTGGTGAGCTCTATCACAGTTTGCATCTTTGCAAATCTTATGGCAGCATCATATGGCCGTTGTTGGCCAAATTTTGGGCTGTTATCTACTAACAAACGATGGGTTGGTTGACCACCCTGGGGGGGGAGCGCTTGCTACATATGCTGCAGCAGCCAAAACAAAAGCATGCAAAAAGCCTGGTTTGTTGGTCATTATAAAGGGCTCTTGTTTTTCAGTCACCCCCACATCAGCGTTACTTTACGTATTGCTTCTTTTACTCGAAGTGATCCCTAGTTGTTCATTGCGAGAAGAGGGCTAGATGGCTAGCATTGCCCCCTTATCCGAGCAGCCTCGCTTCGCGGAGATGCGTGCTGGCGATGATAGCGCCTTGTAATTAGAGCAGGTTATCTAGATTAGCTGCCTCAAAATAGGATTGGTATTGATAACATGTCGGTTTTTGTCTTGGTGTTGTGATGGATGATACCTTTGCCAGCGGTCCAGTTGGGTTTATATCACTGTGATCACCGAGTCTCCGCTATCCACAAATGGTATGGAGGGCATAGCTATAAAAGATAATTTGTTTTGTTTTGTTGTACTCAGCCTCCGGATCAACATTACGCACCCCTTTTCCCTCTCTAGGAAACTCGAACTCGGGCCTTCTTCCATTTCTTTTAACTTGACGATATCAGTTTCAGAAGAAAAGCTTTTGCTTTTTTGGCGCGGAAGTTGAGGTCGTAGCAGGAATCCGGAGGTTTGGTAGCCACAAATGACATGGAAGAAAACACGGAGAATGGAAAACGTTGAGATGGCTGAAAAATGGGTAGACAATTGGGGCCGTGTGTGTTGTTCTTGCGGTGGTGATGGCGATGGTAGTGTAGTGTTCTTTGCTGCTAGGAACTTGGAGAGCTTCAACTTGAGTCTGGGGAAAGCCCACTTGAGGCTTGTTTTTGCTACTTGGATGTGTGGGAAGAACCGCCTTTCACGCACTGTAGACGTCAGAATTAGCAATCTTGACTTGCTTTGTGTCCTGGTCCTCGCCGTGCCATGGTCGATCCAGGCCATTAGTTCAGGGGTGGCTGGTCTCTCTGCAAGGAATTAACGGTAAAAAGTCCATGAGCTTGTTTCGATCTCGGGAAGGCCGAGCAGACTCTACTGGTGGCGTTTGTAGAGTTGGTATCTAGATTGAAGGTCAGGCCCGAGATGGCTGCTCTGAGTTCGAGGGCTCCGGCATGGACTAAGTTGGTTGTGTGATCTATTTCCTGTCCTCTTAGGTTTGTGGTGCTTGCCTGTTATAGTCTCGATGTCAAACCTTGAGGGTAAGGATGGGTAGAACGTTGAATGAGGTATTCATGGGCGGCTGAGCAACTTTAGTAAGTTTGAATATTGCCAAGACAACCAGGATGGACACCAGTTTGATTAGTGAATAAACCTGTCTCTGTATAGGTAGTGACCAAGAAGACATGTTTATCTGGGAATGATATTTGGTAGACAGACATGGATGAGATGGATGTGGATGAAACTACGGGTGTGTCTCTGCAAGTCGAAAAGACCGAGATTTTCTAGGGAGACGGTACAAAAGACTAGTAAAGGTGCAATACTGCGCTAGATAGGAAAATGTCGAGCTATTGAGATTTGATACATCAAGTCAATACACTATAAAGTCTGATGTTCTGTGCTTTTGTTGACCCTTGAAATCCTTTGTCTAAGTAGGCTGGTAACATCGCGCTCAAATTAACAGTCCCACATATCCATCTGCTGTTTGGTAGCTGGTTGACTTGGATCCAACATTGTTTCAGCACCATTATATCGGGGAACGGTGGTGATAATCCCGCCACGAGTCAATTGTTCCAAGTGTATTCACTTATGCTTTCCATTGAAAATGGTTGGTAGTCAGTGGTTGGTGGTCTGTCTGACACCCATATCTGGGGGGGATTCAATCATGTTAGAACTGATGAGGTTGGCGTTAGCTAGAGAAGCACTAGGCAGTTGAGTGAGAGAAACGAAGCCGGTTCTTTGCACCCCACAAACTCAGTATCGACGACGTTGATTAGCCTCACACCAAGCAAGTCTCAGCCATAGCTTTGTTGTTGGCTCGAATGAGTGTCCGGTAAAGACAGAAAGAGAGTCCAGGTCATTGAGTCATTCGAGAGGAGGGACAGCCCAAACCTCTCAAATGATCAGGGGGATCAGAAGTAAATTCTTGAACGACCTCTTGATTTCCATGGCTTTTTCAGAGGAACTCTTCTTTCCGGCAACCGCTCGAGAATGTCCGAAACCTTCCATGACGTCCAAGACAGATAAAGCCCACTGCCGATTATCTACAGTTCAGCCTGACCATGAAGCTGATGTCCTCGGCTAGCATAAGCCACACCCAGACACAACTTCGCAGGTCCGAAAACAATTAAAGACAGCGTATACAGCGAGGGCCATCACAATTCCGAGCACTTCATACCACAGCTTCCCTCTATTCGTATCTCAAATCTAGGGAGGGATGACCCAGCCACCGCCAGCCAGGTTGGGAGGAAAGAAGTTTAATATTACCAAGAGTGGTGGCTTGGAAGTGTGAGCTTTTGAGGCAGAATTCAGTATAAAAACGTAGCCGCCGCTAACTCTCTCGTACCATTTAGATGCAAAACTCTACAATTATCTCCACAGAAACATGTCAACATCACGGCTCTCTGTGGTTCTCATGACCAGATATGACCCATGGCGCCGTCAGACTTTTCATTGTGCTGGTTCCGTCCCACAATTACGGCGCCCCTGTGGACTGCGGGAGTGTAATGTTGATACTCGGACACGCCGACTTTGAATTGGGATCCCCAAGCAACCGACGCGTCTGCTCACACGCAAGTCATTCGGCCTTCTCCGCTGATACACAGACGTTCCTTACCTCGAGACAACAGCCTCCTGCCCATACCGAAGGCCGCAAGCATGTGGGAACTAAACGCCAGCAACCATATAACGTCTCAGGACGACCACGTATTTTTCTCAGCCAGGCACCAGATCTTGATTCCTATCAGATGATCATCGCGTCTGCTCTGCAATCCTGAGCCCGTATAAAGCATGAGCCCACCTACCCAACAACACCAACAGATACACATCCATGGTCCCGTTTGAAGAAACCAGAAAAAAAATCTGTAGATACACATGATCCTCAACGCACCTTGATGTCTTACCCAAAGCTGATCCTCTCATACAGGACGGCGATGACAGACGAAAGCTCCCCCAGCCCTCAACACCGCATATCCACAGCCAACGAGAAGCTGCGGGGTCGCCTCCGGGACCGTAGAAAGCTGCCGACTGGATTAGGGCGGGACGGCGCCAGATCCGCATGCCCAACACATCCCATGCCATGCCCATTTCTCCCCCCGCTTTCCGTTACTCTTAGCGTGATGTACACAGTGCCCTTTGGGTATACCTGCCGCCACACCGCCATGTAGCAAAGACAAGGGTGCTGCTGAAAGATGGCATTGCATGTACCGAGCGAAACCTCACACACCGATATTGGGTGCCGGCAATGCCCAACAAAGAAAGGAGAGGGGCTTGACAAAAACAACAGCAACGACAAGCAACTCTCGGCCGAGTAATCTTGCCGATCCTCCGGGGGGACACCTGAGAGGGGCAGCAGCGGAGCAGGGAATAAGACGCCAAACATTCAAGGGGGGTGGATCACGATGGAGAAGCGCTTCCCCCGGGCGTCCTCCTCCTCCACACAAAGCCCGACCCCCCTGATGGCATGTCGTGTTATCAGTGCGGATCAGTTCCAGACCCCGTTCCGTAGCCACCAGTATCCGCAGGCAGCAAGCCAAAGAGCCCACGAGGTGTTTGGCATTTTTCTTCTTTTTTTCTTTCCCTTCAGGGAGAAAACACACCTTGTGGATTCTCTCTGCTCTGTTGCCTTCGCTCGTGACTCTCTCTCAACATTTTGCTTTCCGCCTCCATTTTATCGTAACCTCCTTTGCCCTGGCTACCTATCTCTTGCTTGGCTGGTCGAGAACCCGCCTTCTGGGGGCAACTCCGCATTTTGTTAGGGGCCGAATCCCTTCTTGGCTCGGATGTTCAGGTGGATCCTTTTTGTTGCCATCCACCATCTCGTCAACTGGGGGGACCAGATGTTACCCGGAATTGCTTCATGTTCTCCACAACCCATCACCTGTAGCTGTAACGATCGTGAATACGATGAAGAAAAAAAAACATAGCAGGTATCAAATCAGCTGGACAAAAGCTATCCAGGTGGTCGATCATCTCCAGCTGGCGGGACAGGGCTTAGTGCCGTCTTTCTGAAGGTTGCGGACACAGTACAGTAGTGCCATATCCAGCATTACGGATCGACCCAACAAGTGTACCAACAAAATGAACCTGTTGCTGGCTGGCGCCGGGACTTGACCGCCTGGCTGGGGGGTTGCTATTTGCTTGCTTGCCACGCTTTTTACTGTGTACACGCGATTTCATGCTGTAGTCTTGACGAAGGCGGCCTAGCTCTTTCCTGAAAGTCGGATGCGTGGTGTACAAAGTGGCCAGCAGTGAGCGAGCGTGATATCGTCTCCTGCAGCTTCAGATGGTTGGGATGGCAAGAAGCAACAGGCGCCAACCTATTGCGGCTGCTACCACGACGCTATCTTCAACTGTCTCATGCACCCCAGCATGCCAGCCCCCGATCATCTTTTGTCCGTCAATGCTTGACAAATGGCCATTACCGCTTCTGGCGGGGCAAAGCAATGGGCTTTATAAAATCTCGCAGCTCCAACAAATGACAGCATAATGGAAGCGAGTGGCCTCCTATGCCAAGTTTGTCTTTGCTGTCTTCCATATGTGCAATGCCCGTCTTAAAGATCTCGGAGCTTTGTTGCCTCTTTGGAGGTGGAATGGCGACGTCGATGGCTGTGGTAATAGAATGGCCATGATAGTGGACCATGGATACACTTCTGTGTGTCGCTATTCAGGATGTGGATACTGGTAACCAAGCCCGGAGTCAGGGTCTCTGAGAAGCTGAAGGGGCCATCCATGTTTCTATGAAACACGTCAACCATCTTGTTGATGACGTGAAGATGTAATCTGATAGTACATCGGAATTTTTTCCGGACGAACAGGAAAGATTGATAACGGGACGGAGCAACACGGTAGCGGATGGTTAGCTCCTATCTGCTGTATATGTTGTAAGCCTTTTTACCGCCAATTTCGGACTGCGTTACATAGATACATATATGATAACAAGACACAGCTGACTGTGGGCTGATGAAAGGCACTGGTTGGTGAAAGAATGGCGAGTTTCTTCAACAAAGGCTAAGATCTCGCGCTACCACCGCCAACACGTGCCATCGTAGATCGCACCACACCTAGTTTCGACGTGCATTATTACGGAATGATTGCTTTTTTAGGGGAGTAAGTATAACGTAAACAGGTCACCTGTGACGAGGCGTACCCGTACGTACTGGTCGATCAGAGGAAATAACTGCGGATAACTGGTCTTTGTGGCCGCTTTTCCCCTCACCGCAGCTTCAACGGAGGTATCGTCTGCGAAAGCTCACAGCAGAGAGAAAAAAGACAGTGTTGAAGGGGGTGAGTGGGCAGGCGGAACCAGCCTGCCATCAGAGAACCCAAAAGCGTGCAAGCAAGCGAGAGCGAGAGACCCTTGAACCCTTGAGTGCCCTTCATGGCACGCTGTCGAATCATCAGTTGCTGATCTTGGACTTCCCCGCCTGGACGAGCCCTGCTGCAACACCAGACCAAGGCTGCCGTGATGATTTCTGCCCACATCCCATCTGGCGAACGGCATAGACACGCTCAACCCTTGAACCTGGCACGGTGTGGGCATGGTGGGCCTGGGCAGGGATGCACACCAGCCACTGACTGACTGGAGCTGTTGGAGAGGGACGAGGCCCAAAGCGAAATGCGGAGCCAGCGGACGAACTGGGTGGGATAGCCGGCCGCCTTCCTTTCAACAAACCTCCAATCGACCGCCGTCAAGGCTCTGACCCCTCCTCGCTATGTCAAATCAGATCACAGGGGATTTGTCCGAAAAGAGGGTGCTGCATTGCTGGTGTGTCCCAGCGCAGGCGCGTGCAGGCACACGGCAACACAGTCCGGCCATACGAATACGCGGTACTTGGTGTGAGCTGTGTTGTGTTGTGTGCTGTCGCGGGTGCGGGTGCGGGCTGGGGTCGAAAAAATGGAATGAGGGGACAAGCCTTCAAACCGAGGAGCAAGAGCATCGAGGCATCGTGCTGTTACTGTAGGTACCAAAGCCATGTGCCGCGGTGCAGGTGAAGAAAGTGATATTGTCACCACCATCACGTGCAGGTCTGCACCTGCGTCTGAAATCGCACGGTTTCTCACCGGCTGGACCTTCCCACACCTCTTGCCATTGGCACTTGAACAAGTTTCAAGTTTGACAACTCGAGAGACTAGCAGCCAGCCATCAGAAGGGTCGATGGTGTATGATGGATTCATCAAGCTGCATGGAAGCGTCCGAGACGGATTCTGGTGAACGGCCCCCAACTTGGGGCTCTGACCTTCCCGCCTCGTTGGGATGAAGCCGTCTCCTGCGAGCGTCGGCTGTACCGTTCTGATGGGATTTACAGTCGCTGCCCTAAAGACGGACAGAAGTTAGCTAGCTTGTTTTGGCAATACCCCTGCGACAAATATGGACTAGTCCAATATCAGTTGATGATGCCCATTGCCCCTCTCACAAAACACCCAGTCTCCAGATGTTGAACTGCAGCCCATCTCAGAGCGAGCACCAGAAAACATCGCACGTCTGACAAGAAAGACTGGTCGGTTTGCCGTTTGGGGTTAGCCGAGCTGCGCCTGTGCCCCAAGAATGCGCTGCAGACACCATCATGTAGGCTCAAGATGCAGTACAACAAGAAAAGGTGGAGGCGGGAAGAGTATTTTTGTTGCTTTCCCCTCTGTCGGGCACGCTGTCAAGCCAGTTCATGATGCCTGAGATCACCATGGCATCCATGCCGACCGACCACCGGAGATTCCTCTTCCTGCGACGACGACTCTGTCCAATTGCACGCAATATGATTTGTTGGCCGCGCTCCGCACACCGTCACCACATTGGGTACAAAAGGTGCGGGCAGGTCTCCATCCATGATGCCGGGAGGCCCAGCGCACGTCATGTGGTCCTACGGGTGCCGCGGTAAAAGACGTGAAAGTTCTTCCAAATATGTACTGTACAGATTTTCGCCTGGCTTCTTCTCACCGCAACACCGGCAAACGTACCACATACACATTGAGAGCAATAAGAGCGGTCTTTGCCTTGAGAATGCCGCCACTTTCGTGACTGTGATCGCATCAGCATTGAGTTGGGGGCCACCTGCAGCCACAGGGGGAGCGGAGCAATAGATTGCTAAGTACCATGGCGCAATGCTGTCGACGCAGCGCATCCCGGCAGCCGGGTTCTGGAGTCGCGAATATTCGCGTGCCTGCCGCGAGAAATTTAGCGCAAATGCTTCCTAGTTCGGGTAATAATTTTCACCCTCCAGGGAATCGGGACGAGAACCCCACAAAGGACCTAGGGCCCATTTCCCCATCCCGCCCCCCTGCTCGTCGGCTCTGCTTGAATGGCTGCGCTGTACGAACTGAAGACTTTCTAGTTGCCGGCCAGAGAGCGGTGATGCAAGCATGCGCGTGCGATGATCCTGGAGAGTGTCATCGGCTCGTAACCACAAAAAGAAACAACGAGCATCCAGACTGCGTTGTAGCCGGGAAGGATCAGCCGCCCCTGACAGAAATACCCGTCTCGTCGTGAAAGATTCCGCAAACGGAACAGTTTGTATGGCGACTGCTGACATGCCTGGTGTCAGATTCGCGAGCCAGCCTTTTTCCGTTATGCTTCTGGGACTCTCTTATTGCCTGCCAGGTTGGTCAAGCGTTCTTTTGCTAGTCAGGAACGGCTGTACCTGCCCGCTGTTAGCCTCGCCGTCTCTCGGCCGAGGGCACTTCCTTTCAAGCATAGTCCGGGCCGTTCATAGCGGCCATTCACGGGTGCTCACCCGCGCCCGCCCCCTTGGTAATATCTCATGTACGGAGGACTGCAATATCCACCTGTGGCAACCCTGACAGCGGAATTTTTTTTCCTTCGTTCGTATTCGAATGCATCTCTCCCACCGCTCTTTCTATTGTGGTGTCATGTCGATTGCCTTCCCGCTTACTCCTACGTAACGACGTCCAGCTCAGTAAGATCAGAGTGAGCTGGATGGAAATTCCTTTTGTTACCAATGATCTGTTCTTCGGCCCGCGTTATAGATGCACAGTCACAGTGCAAATTGTAGAGATCGAACAATAAAAACGGCCGGCCACCTGACAAACCGCAATGGCGAACAGCCCAACAGCTCTTACACACCCGCCCCAAGAAGTTCTCGCCCAGTTCTATATCTGTAATTCGGAACACCGCAATCCGGGGTTCTCGGTTCCCTGACTGAAAAGGCTGTACAGAATCCACGACAACAAGATGCCCACACATTTGGAGGCTTGCACATGGCAGACCCGCGGCAGAATTCCTTTTATCTCGGGACGTAACTTGCTGAGCAACATCAACCATTAACTTTGGCTCTCGGTATCGCAAGATTCAAGATTACCTTAGTAACGGCCTGGCATGACCAATTTGTTTGGTCACATTGTGACATTCAATAGACCTTGTCAGTCAAGAGCTCAAGCGGGAGGAGTCGGGTCTCTTTTCAGCCAACCATTGAGCCAGGTCACTCCAAAATTCGCATGGTGATTCTGCCATGCCGCCACAGATGGCACCCGGGTCACCCAAACCAGTTGCCACATTTATCCCCTCCGCGGGAAGATAACCGTCGTGATGGACCAGTTCTTTGTGTTGTTGAAGTGAGGTTGGCGACCTGATGCGGCCGGTGGCTTGGGCTCCTCGGCATCAAAGCATTGACACCGTGCCCCTCCAAGACATCACACGCGGTTTTAGTGTGATCCAAACCATCGGGTCGCCTGAAATCTGTCAACTGCGGCCGTCGTTTTTCCTTTGACAGATCATCTCACTAACTGCTTTTAGCGACACCTCATGGAGGAGCATCTTTTGGCCGGTTTGGGCCGACCATGACCTGCCCTATTTGAATGCAAGAATACATTAGTCATCACAATTTTCTTCTGCTCGTCTCCTTTTTGCTTCTTGTCTTCTCCTGCCCACTCTTTTTGTTCTAGCTCATCACCGGCCGCCCATCCAAGACAACAAAAGCATCAGATTCTGTCGCATTCAGCTTGTCTCTGCCTCGACGTGACTAAAGCCTGTGTTCTAGACCGCCTCTAGAAGCCCCTATCAGCTATCAAATTTCCTTGCACAACTTTTGGCCCGTGATCAGAAAGTAGCCGTGTGTGACTTGTCAGTTATCTGCGTCAGGTTCTGCTTTGCTCTCTGAGCCACATATTTCACCCAGATCGGCGCTTCTGGTCACACAAGCACTCAGCAGCGATCGCATTCACCATTGCCGGTTTTCCCTGAAACTGGCGACGGCGGCGGATGGGGTTGGTGGAGAAGAGCCATGTTGGCCAGGCTCACCAGCCGAAAGCAACGAGTTGCTGCTGGCTAGCTTGAATCCCGATGATTGTTTAGCTGAGCAGAGGTGACGTTTGTGCCTGCTGTCCAACCAACAAATCTCTGTGAGGTCAGGCAAACCTCACAGATACGGTGTTGCGGCTTGTGGGCTATCGTAATCATGCTCCCGTCAACAGACGGGATGTATCCTTTATTTGAGATCCCTCCTACGATTTTCCCCGGCGTGCCCGGTCAAGTCCACGGTTAGTGCGCAAGCTATTTATGTTCGCGACAGCATCACACCAGGCACCCCAGCTGCCCCGGATTTTCACTGTTCTGAATTCCAAGCTTAGCACGCTAATTTAGTTTCGCCACAACACCTTAAGTGCGAAACCTTAATTCAACTCACTCCCGTCCACCGGTGTCCACGGTTGGCTTGTCCCGCTAGAAGCATTGCGAAAAGACCAAGGGCAATTCGGAACTTTGGCCGCGAGATAGGTGCATGTATGTAATAGTTCTGATTTGACAGAGCAGAGGACAAGGTCGCATCGACACAGTGCCGTCCGGTATGTCTCGGGAGAACCTGGTGCCAGGTTACACATATTCTCCCACATTTTCTTCTCGCAGAGATCCCATGCCGGCCACGCGGTCGGAGATGGCCACCACGACGTAACCTCTCGGACGCCTTTTAATAGCAGTGTATTCATGTCATGCAGACTGGCGGTGGACCGCTTAACTTCGCTGGACAAAACAAAAGCACGTGGCATTCCCGAGGTCCGCCATGCTTACTGTGTATGATAGCGTTAATCGATGATGCTTTGAAATCCCAAACTGCCCGTGGATATCGATCGGCTGGGAAGCACGCTCGCATCTGATGTGGGCTGTCACAGACTCATCTCTCCCCCCAGATCAACTCATCACCTTTCGATCCATCGGGCTAGTGCGAAGATCCTCGCTTAATGGCTTTCCCGACTTTCCTTTCCAGCCACCTCTTTAGACCACACAGTGTTTCGCACATGGCACCCATGGTGGACCAGGAATGCACAAGGGTCGCTCTACAAAGCTGTTGTTTCTTTTGGGGGGAGCCGCGCTCCATCTCCAGATACCTTGGAAAGGAAGCATCAACCCTTACCATACCTTACCGTAGCGTTGTCAAAACAGTATCAACTACTCCATTCAATCACTTCAGGACCTCTAAATACAGAACTGAAATCAGTTATCGAATTGGCCAACAGAGAGCACAGGCAAAACTAGCTTCTTGGTCGATGCAGAATGTAGAATGCATATATGTACGTACCTACATAGCATATTCACACAGAGCTAGCCAGTCAGATTACCCGTCTCTTTGCCACACCTTGCACACCCACTCCCTCCGCCGCCACTTCCCTCTGGACTTTTTATCCTCCATCAGTCGGAGTAAGAAGGAAACGATGGCCCATCGGCAGGATTCGCGAGCTGCTTGCCCCCAACTTTTTTGATCGCATAGATGCATTGGCATTTCTGCCGGAAAGTGCAGCGCGACCACTCAAGTCCTCTTCTTGCTTGACCCACCCGTCCGTTCCAAGCGCGTCAAAAGCACAGACACGCTGTAACCTCTCCGAACTTTACAAACATTCGACACACATTTAACGTCTGCATACATTCATCATATTGTCGCCAGTCCGCCCGGAACCGCCCAGAGAAGAAGCTCCTGCGTGTCGGCAACATACAACGACACCCTCGACCGCGCTCAGCAAGAGGTTCGAGCACGAGTCATTAACACACAGCTGGGCATTGAGGTGGGGATCTCAGCACAAAGGCACACCCTGGAAGGCAAATCCACCTAAAGTGGGCTCCGCACCAGGCCAGGAAGCCGGGGTTACATGCGCGATTGGCTGGCTGCCCGCCTTTTTTTTATTTTTTTTTAGCTGAAATAAACCTGCGGCTTCGATAAGGACTGCAAAACCCTGGGGCAACCTGGACAGTCGTTGGATCACCAAAGGCCGAGGGTCCCCGAAGGCGAAAACGATTACATATTTCACCGGAAATCATACAGGCGGTTGCCGTGTGTCAACGGGTAACGAACTGACAACAAAACCAACAACCCCCGACCCGTCCTGCCTTTACCGCAGTAATCTACCTACCTGGCTATCAGTACCCTGTCCCGATCACTGTGGGCTGGTGGAGATACCTCGTCGCTCCAGTGTCCTGTTGCCCAGCATTCAGCAACCACAAGCACCCAACAGGCATTCGCAGGACCCCAGCACCCACCACCCCCATTCACCCATCAGCTCGATTCGCGCAGTGCTGTCTGAGGTGGCCTGCCCACGCTCAGCACATCCTCCACACGGGCTCCACTTCTCTTGTCAACGATTCGAGAACATCAACCCCTCCCTCTCATTCACTCGTCCACGCGCACCATCACAGTGGGTAGCCTGGACGGGGGTGACCACCCTTCATCTTTTGCACCTGGAGAATTATACCGGCCGTGCTGGGTTTCGACCATACAGCTTACCGGTACGCCAGCCAAAATTACCCCATCTCATTTCCCACCCACCACCTGTATAAAATTCGCGTCCTCCCGCACTAAACTCGATTTTCCCTCGCGCAATTCTCGAAGAGGGCGGCTCCCGACCTCAGTCTACACGTCAATCAGCACCTGAGACGTCCCTCTTTGCAAAGCCGGCAGGCATCACACAGCATCACAAGCAGGCCTTCGCCAGCGACAGGCCATCGTCGTTGATCAAGAGAGTCAGTCCTCGGCAACCACAAAAACCTTAAACATCCCTATCGACCTATCCCGTGTTATCGAGAGAGAGCCACGCTGCTAGCCTCCACCTAGCGTCTGCACCCTGAAAAGACTCGCGCAGTGGCAGAGGGAGAGGCTTTGGGGCACATTTTAGCCAAACTTTTTTCACCACTTCTTGCGCTAGGCGATCCACCTGTGGAAGCTAGACCAATCCTTGTCGACCACTGGGTTGATCAACCAGGTGGATTCAAGCCTATCAAAGCCCCATCGAGTCAGGACCAGGGTCTCTCTTCTCTGGTAGCTTTTGGAACTCCAGTTGGCGGGCCCCGATCTAGCAGAGGCCGGAAACCCAAGCTAAAAGCAAGCCGGTCCTCGAGCTTGCTAGGCCGGACACCATCTGGGTCCAAGACCATTTGTCAAGCCCGCAGCTCTCTACCCCTGCTCTTCCTGAACACCTTAATACATTCGTTCGCGCCGCTATTTGGGACGAAAGCAGCCATCACAATCCGCCGAACATCCCGCCTCCGCCAGCAGCTCGCTTCTCGCCGATTCCACCCAGACGGGAGTATGCTTAGGGAGCTTCCATCACAGCAGCCTACATCGCTTCCCCGCCCTGGCCTGGAACAGCTGCCAGGCAAACAGCCTATGGAACGCACTGCCGAGTATTCATCAGGTTTGCCATCGCCTTATCCTAGTACCGTCGGCGACGCCCAATCTGAGGCCTCTTCTGTAGATCCCGCTACGGCTGCATCGACGACATACTCTCAGCAGCCAGAAGTGAGGTCAACAACCGCGTACCCGGCAGCAGGCACTCCGACGTCATCAGAGTACAGCGTGTATCCTCCTCACTCGGCGCGATCTGCCAACGGCACTTTTCCGGACACCCATCTCCAGCGTTCTTACCACCCGGCCAGCAACCACCAAGGCAACAGTGGAGGTATGGCGCAAACACCAACAAGTCCGTTGCCTTTACAAGATGGGCGCAGCCATCACAACCCGCAGCAAGCCAAATCTGACAGCGGAGTACCTATAGATCCATCAATCGCCGCAGCAAGCCCGACGACGTATTCTCATCCGCAATATTCGCCCTACGCGCCTCCTCAAGACATGTCCCATTCATATTCTCATTCAGGTGTTTACCCGCAAAGTCGACCAGATTGGGGGAGTTACCAGGCCCCCGGGGTTATGGCCCCCGGCCACCACCCTGTCTTCGCCCAGTCAGCCGCCTCAGCAGCTGCTCAACCACGCCCTAACCAGGTAAGTTTGGTGTGTCTTCCTTTGCCTGAACAACAAAAGCACCTGAACGAATGTGGTGGGCGTTGGAAGGTGGTGTTTCTCACCAGAGTTTCCGGCATTGGACGTTGTTAATAGACCTGCTTCCTCTGGAACTGGCCTCCACTTGCAAGGAGAGGCAGTCGCAGGTTGAAAACGACGTTCGGACGGGTGCAGATCTCAAAGCATCATGGCGGCGACCAGCTGCTAACTGGTGTAATTTAGGTGTATTCATTCGTGCCTATTCCAGGCGCGCAACAGCATAAGCGACCACGGAGACGATATGAAGAGATCGAGCGCATGTACAAGTGTGGGTGGAACGGGTGCGAAAAAGCGTACGGGACGCTCAACCATCTTAATGCCCATGTTACGATGCAGGCGCATGGAACCAAACGAACCCCTGAAGGTATGTTTGTTTCCCCTTTGTCTTGCTAGTAGACGATGAATGGAAGTGGATTCCTCTTTGTCGGCCTGCTAGTTTAGTGCCGCAGCAGTGCGTTTGTTTGATCCCCAGATGTTGGGTCCCGTTGGTGTTGCGCCCACGGGAGCTAGTGCTGGGGCGAACCAGCCTGCCGGTATTCAAAGGCGATCCTCATGCATGGACTGATAGCTAACTTTTGGCGCCTCTTAGAGTTTAAGGAAATCCGTAAAGAGTGGAAGGCTCGTAAGAAGGAGGAAGAGGCCCAAAGGAAGGCGGAAGAAGAACGCCAGCGCCAGGCTGCCAATGCCGCCGCCGCGGCGCAAGGTGCGACGGACCCTCAGGTCGCAGACGGCGCCCAACCGGCCACCACATACCCGGGCACCCGGGCCGTCCAGCTCCCGCCGATTGGTTACGGCGGTACCCAGTACCCTGCCCCTCCTTCGGCGGGCATGCAGCAGCCCCTTTCCGAATACCAGAGCGCTACTCACGTCTACCCCAGCTACTCGCCAGCCCCTACGTACGGTCAAACATCTCAACCAATGTACAACCAACGTATGTAACCCCGGTATGACATGGTCACGGGAATGCTGCATTCTAACACGCTGCCTGCTGAAGACAATGGCGGCCAAAGCAACCACTAAATGAATTGAGGCTCTGGGACAATATGGAAAAGGCATTGGCCTTGAGTTCATACCGCAGTGGTGTCGAACCCTTGAGATATCACTCGCCTCGACTGTACCCTCTATCTTGCAACGCGGGTTCGCATCAAGCCCCGCTTTTGCTGGACCTGCATTCTCCTGGAGCCATCACAAAAGATGTCGACCAATTTCGAAGTGGGCTGCGGAGGAAGGATGGACTAGATAAGCATCAACATGTTTGGTTGGAACGGAGTATCTGCGGTGTGGTCGTCAAGGATGTTTTGGAGCATTGGGCTGACGGTGTTTGTTGTGATTTTTCTGTTGTCTTGGAACATCTCCCCGTGCTAATGATACCTTACCAAATTTGTACACTTTCGGGAGGGTTGCAAGACTCGCGGGTCTCTGTTTTTTTTACTTGTGGAGGAGATACCCCGGGGATGGACGATGCTGGGTGGGTGGATGTGCGGAGTTGTCTGTGTCTTATTTGAAATCTTGTTTACTGTTTATGTTTATTTTGCCTGTTCTTCCCTTCATGCATACTTAATTCAGGGCGGGATGTGTTGTGTTCGTTATGAACAGGACTTCGAAGAAGTAAATAGGAGATCAGGAGATGGAATATTTCAGGTGTGTGGTTTTATCATAGAGCGTGGGAGCGGTGAACGGGAGTGAAAACAAAAGGTACCTTTGCGCATTGATGGGGCAAAAAGATGGGGATATTCTTAGTGGACCAACACACACGAACAACACACGCATATGGGAGGGCAAGAAAAAGCGTAGATCTCCTGAGGGTCATGCTGTACCAGTTATCAATGTGTGGACCGATCTGGTTTGCGAAAGCACGAGATTCCCCTGATATCGACTTGAAGATGATGCCTGGTATGACCGGTCCAGGCAACGACATCCATCTGTTGCCTCTATCGCTCGCTCCGGGTATTGTCGGCAGGCAATGAATGGGGTGCAATCAGGTATGGCCCAGCTACCAGCTGTCGACCGTGTGTTGCGTTCTATGACTGTGTAGTGGTACCTACCTTATGTCTGGATTGTCTGGGCTTGGGTTTGGGTTCGGTCTACAAAAAGACACATGAGGCTCATTTGTCCAAATGTCCATGTACATAATAGCAAGGGACCCGGCCCGAAAAGCAGAGGGGGCCACCCCATCTATCGAAATAAGGAATTAAAAAGATTAAAATTGCAAAACCAGCCAAACACACTTTGTTGCCTTGGGCTTTGCTTTTCTGCCTTTCCTGACCCTGGACTTCCCGGTGTAAGCTCTGATCTCTCTTTGAACCCTTGCGCGCTGCAGCACTCTTCTAGTCTGCCTTCTAGAAGGCGATCAATTCCATCGTCCACGAGGTGACACCAACAGGGGAGCGGGTGTGTAATGTTCCTTGACTGGCTGGAGGATGCTAGTATCATGGACGAGAAATCTTTTCGAGGCCGTGTATTCCACTGCAGGCTACCGAGGACAAGCAAACCAAGTATCGAAAAGTACCTGGTACACGTGGTACCTGACATAAACCCCTCTTTTTTGTATATGTAAACGAAAGTCTAACGCCATGTCGGGGCTCTACGACTAGCCTGCAATGTAACATGGAAATATGGTTGCATATAGCTGTTCGTGTGGGAGGAGTTTTCGTCGTTTTGTGTACGGTGCTAGCTGGCCGGCGGCTGGGTCGTGGCTTCTTTAATCCGCTACTGCATCGTCAACGGTTTTTGTGTGTTGGTGATTTCAGGGGCAAAAAAAGACAAAATTCGCAAAGACTGCCAAAAAAAAAACCAAAAAAAAAGTCATGGGTACTGCTCCCCTGAAATTTTATGCTATACGTACAGTATACACAGTACCAAGGGGACATTTGCAATACAAAACAGGTACTTATTTCACTCCTTTTCTCTGCGTTCTTCTAGAAGGGGGTTGTCCAATTCCCGTGAACTGTGACAAGGGTACTACTGTTGGGATGTTGGATGAGGTATGGCTCTCTGGCTGGTTGGTTTGGTGGTAGCTAGCGTTGTGTAACCACACCCTTTTTCCGTTTTCTTTGGTCTTGGTTTCAATCGGGCCGGTTCGGTACATTGTGCCTCGGGAACGGGCCGGAAAGGTAAGTGAAATAGACGAAAACCAAAGTATTATATTCTTTTCTTTCAGTGGGGGTGGGGGTGGAATGTGTACAGCAGCAAGCCCGTGGTGGCATAACGTTGCCGAGGGTGAGAAGAGATGCAAGGCAGATAGAGGACTTGCGTTTGGATAACACTTGTCATACTTGGTTACGGAAAAAGAGACCGGCCGGCATACCAAGAGCTAGGGTTTACAAAGGAAGGTGATTGTACCACGGGCTCGAAAAATGGTGAAGATAGATAGGGAACTTGAACTGAATAGAACAAAGCTGAAGAGCTGTGAGCAGTGGATATGCCAAAGGTTGAAATAAGCTGTTTTTTCCCTCCCGAGACCCAGCCTGCCGGGAATGATCTGACAAAAAAAGCGAATGCTACTGTACGCACTGCAAGTAGTGTATGCCTGCTGCACATAACCCACCCGGCACATGACGAACGGGACGGGGTGACAGTGCAAGAAACATGGAAGCAGACATGGATCGTCGGAATCAAGCCAAGGACCGGGATCGGGACCGGGAAAACGACCGACATATCGACCCAATTGACTGGAGCCGAGCAAAGCAGCCGGGTGTAAGATGCAGATACGGATAATCACAAAAAGAAAACCGCCTCTCGTTTAAATCAGCTACATGCTGAAGAGCCAGTGGGTCAGACGTGACGGTTACTACAGCACTGCTGCCGTAAAAACACTCACAGGCAGTACCTACCTATGTGCCGTGCAGCATGCCAAGTGCTGTGGCCCATTGGGAAGGTGGTGGGTGATACTGTATGGATGGATGATGATGTGCATTGCGCAGGTCCGTACGACTTGACACTGATCCAACCGAGCCAGCCAGATCGCAGGGAAGGTTGATAGAAAACTATGTTAGGGGGAGGATAAGAGCTTCTACAAAAGCACAACAGGGGGAAATACGAGCAGTCGGGCAACGTTTGACCTCACGCTTTTTTTTGATAGGGGGCAGACGAGCCATCTGGTTTTCGTCGAGATGTGAATGTATGGTACCTACGCTACCTTACCATCAGGTCTTGGTTGCATATGCGCTCCATCGGTTCAGTCTTTTCGTGCCCATCGCATTCCTTCGCTCCATTCTGGTGCGTGGCTGTCCATGCCCCATGCCTGCCACGTTTTCTGATGGTTGCGTCGCACAAGACTAAAAAGCCTACCTTAGTGGAAAAGACTTGTTTAGCTTCCTTTTCTTACCATCTGCCATCCCAGCCCGTCCCGCGCACTGCCACATGTCACAAGCACCCGGTGCACTGGGACCGGGACTGGACGAACAGGTTTTAGGAGGGAAGCTGAGGTGAAGTCCTGTTTGGCACTAAAATTCGCGGCTCCGTACGGCCTGCACTGTATGCGCTTGTTGGCTTAGCCTCGCCCCCAACCACGGACAAGCGGGCCTGTCCCTGGCTGACTTTTGACGAACGCCCCGTGCGCCCCCCCGGATTAACGGCCAGCGGGTATCATCCCGTCCCGTGCCGTCGCCGCCGCTCCGCCCCATCCCCCGCAACCCACCTCTACTTCTCTCCTGGAGATGGCTTGCTTTCGCACGTGCGATGCCCGCCCGATCAAGGAAAATAAAGGGCACCAAAGATAATATTTGCCAAGCAAATAAAATACCTAGCGCTGTCTATTCATGCAGCCTTTTCGCATTGGGGTTTCTCCTTGTAATTGACAACTTGAAGAGTGCAGCATTGCAGCCGAAAGTGTGTGTGGATCCTATCCAGTTTTGGTCGGAAGAATTCCCAAGGTAACAAGGAGGCACCGGCAGCTCACCTCAAAACCTTATTTTCACACCGTCTCAAGAGCCTTCAGTGACTAGCTGAATGAAGGGGCAACATCTTGCCCTATAAATACGCTATCAGAGCCCCTCTGTTTCCGAAAGGGTTGTCCTTATTTTTGACCGCAACACACAAACGTCCGCACATCGACTTTCCGGACACTCCACCACACTCAACAAGCTTGAAGCCCCGAGGAATCAAGAACACCAAGAGGGAACAAGAAATTGCATCGTCTTATCCTTCAGGCAAAGTGGAATGCTTGACGGACATCACTTTTGAGGTCGCCAATACACAATATGTCAACTCGGTCCAAATTGATGAAACAGAGGCTTGGACAGAGATCTTGGAAGCCATACGAAGCTTATGATACCGACGACGAATCAACGCCATCGGTGCCAGTTCGTAAGACGGTCAAGGAGGACCCAAATGTGCGGCAAGCTGACACGGTTGAAGGACCCCAAGAAAGAACCACCGAGGATGCGTTGCGGATACTAGACCTACCAGATAATTTTACCATTGGGCTCGATATGATGACTATGACCACCACCAGCAGCCTCCAAGGGTTTTGTCAAATACCTCCGGGAGCTCATTTCCTCTGGGTGCAACAGCCAGGTGTTCCATTTCGGTCAGGATACTGGTTCGTGACGAAATACCGACGAAGGAAATTCCGGATCAAAAAGTGGGACAAGTTCAACGAGGTGCTGGCGGACGCAACTCCTGACGAGAAGAATGCCGTTGACGGGAGAAGACACGAGAAGCTGGCACCATACGCCCTCGATGAGCCGATGAGCAGCAGGTCCCGTTCAACTAGGCCGGCAGTTCCCGATCACTCGCTTGCACCCACCGACTCTTTACAGCTGCTCTGGTCGCGAGATCCAACCTCCCTCTGGGTCACACTCACAGACAACATCGTGCCCGCATCCCTTTCACGAGTCACCTCGCAACCACTCGGCCGTGATTTCCATGTCGATTCGACTACTGATCACAGGCAAAACCCGCCGTCCGAAGCTGGCGCATCAACTACAGCCGATCGTAGCAGCCAGTTTAACTTTGTCGTCAACTCTGAGATGTGGGCAAGCCTGTCCCATGAGGAGAAAATCAACGCTAAAAAGGTGTGGGCCGACTCTATGCCTGGAACGCAAATCCACAACGGTTATCTCGGGAGACTCTGGCCAGGTACAGATGAACCCAACGAAACACAAATGCGCGAAATGCTCTCCGACCTACAATTCACATTTCTGACTGGGACGTTGCTCAGCAATCTGGCCTGCCTCGAACAGTGGTGGAATCTGGTCTTGAACGTCGTGCTCAAGTGCTGGGCTCTGGCTGAGAGACAAACTGAATTTGTCAGCGACATGGTCACGATCTTGCACGCACAGCTGTATTTTACCGAGGTGTGTCTACAGGGCGACAGTACGCTCTGTTCGGATGGCGGGAGTGGAAGCGGCAAGGGCAAATCCAAGACGGAGGCTGGTCCAAATCCGGATAGGGCGTTGTATCAGGTCAAAATAGGGTACAAGGAGAAACTGAAGAACGCGCTGGAGAGCTATAGGCGAGAGATGGAGAACCATGTTCGACGGCGGGGTGGGCATGAGTTTGCGGAGGCGAGGAAGAGGTTTGAAGGGCTGGAATGCTTCTTGTTTGGATTGGGCTGGGATTTTAGGAGTTTGGGTTCGGTTCGCGACAGAGAAGGCGACGGCGAGGATAGCAGCAGTGAGGATGAGGATGGAGAGGAAGGCGTGGACTGGAATAGCGAGGATGATGACGACGAACCGGTTATTGTCGAGTTGGACGAGGAAGGAAGAGAAGTCGGGTTGGTCAGCTTTAATGACTAGGGGTGTTGGTGCTTTGGTTTGGTACGGAGACATGGGACAGTTGAAGCTGGGATCATGTCCCAGTTTTTCCGTGGTATTGTGGCAACGAAATGTCGTAAGGGGGTCACTAATGGTTTGCTTTCTTGCGTTTGTGTTGGTTCTTGAATGTCCTTGGACATTTTATAAAAGCTGCTATTATGCACCCCAGACTTTAGCAATCTAGCTTGCGTGGTCGGTAAGCTCATCTTGTCGTCTAACAGCCGCCCCTGAATCGTTGTTTGTTTGCCAAGTCAGGGGCTTCCCCAGCCGTTGCTGTTTAGGGGAATGGGGGGACTTGGAGCTTCCCCAGATTCCCCAGGTGGCTCCACTCAATCGGTCACCCAACCTTTTCGTCGCCCACCTAACATAGCAGCACAGCAACTTGATAAAATCTTGTGCATATTGCATGCATGCAGTACGTATCCGAAAAGCAGAGAAACGAAACAGATGGCAAACAAAAAAAGCGACAAGATACTCTCTTCTATCCTCTTCAACCACTCAGAACCGGGAGCTCTAGTAGTCATCATCGTATTCGATAATATATCGGTGCTCTCACCGAATCTTGCATCTAGCTGCAGGAACCCGGATCCGCATATATAGTGTCGGAACTCAGCCCAATAGGGCAGAACGAATACACTACCTATGCTTGACAGGCTGTCTTGGAAAGGGCCGAGATGGATAAGAATGATGCCTACCGCCGCCGCCCCCAAACCACCCTTAACCTCCTCTTCAACACCATGATCCAATCCGACAGCAAGAACAACGATTCCACCATCACATGACGTGAGTGATATGCATGATCATAGATTTAATCACATAGAATAGCACACAGCTTTTACCATATTCATGATGACTATCCCCGGCTCGATTGACGGTTCACCATGAGACCCACACACAGCCTTTAGTATCCCCTGAATAACCATCAACCGTGACCACATCATTTGTCAATAAAGCACCTCCAAACCCATCATATTCATAATATGACAACCAACAATTGAACAGATTTACTTAACCACATACCCAAGAACACAATGGGTTCCTAACCGTTCAATAAGTTAAAATATATAATTCTTACCAAACGCTGAAACAGTCACATTTCCTTACCACTCATCAGCTTCAACCATCCATCACCTTCAACCACCCGTCGCCTTCACCCAATACAATTTCAATCACATCCACTCATCATTGCACACACACATCATCACTCAACCTTTTTATCCTGCTCGTCCAAAGGCGTCAACTCCGAAGGCCGGCTCCAAGTCCGCACATGCCCCAACTTGCAGCTGGTAATAATCGCATCCTGCGTAAACTCCAGCCAGCAGAGCGGGTCGTCGTCGATGATTTTGCTCTGTCAAATTACACCAAGATTAGCATCTCCTTTATCAAATCACTCACTTCTCAAAGAAAAAAAGAAACATACCAAAACAGGCGGCAACACAGCCGTAGTAGCCCTCGGCTCAACTTTATGCGGCACCACCTCACCAATCCTCAGCTCCTCCCCCCCCCTTTCCTGTTGTTGCCCCCCCCCAGTACTAATCCCATTCCCATTAACAGCCGCTGTCTCCTCCTTCACCGTCTCCCCGCCCCCTGACAAGCCCGAGTTGCTCCTATGCCTACTACTCTCAGTCCCCGGTCTCTGACCATGGCCCACCCCCATGGCACTCCCCACCCGCGGCCGAATCAGCATCCCTAAGCTAAAATCCCACAAGCAAACCCTCCCGTCCTCCCCCACAGACCCAAACCGATAGTTCCTCGTTGCCCCCGTCGCCGTTCCCCGATCGTCAATATCGCACCTCCAAGGATCAAACTTAACCCCTGTCACCCAGCTGTGATGCCCTTGGCACCTCGCCACCAGATACCCTCCCCCTGGCGCCCCCGCAGAATCAGTCCCCGGAGACCAGATGCTCACCAAATCATCCTGCCCCCCTGTAAGCACATACTTCCCATCCGGTGACCACGTCACACACGTTAGCCCACCGTAATAGCTATAAAACATATCCAGTAGTGTTTCCGACAGGTAGTCAATAATCCGGAGGGAACCATCCTCTGACACCACCGCCAAGTGCCGGTTGTCAGGTGAAAAGGCAAAAGCATTGATCCGCTGGTTTGACAGCTTCCAGACACTCACCGGGTTCACTTTCTGGTTTTTGGAGTGCACAGATTTGTGAATGTGGATTTTTTGAGTGGTGCCATTAGACGAAGTTGACGGTCTGGCAAAGGCGTCACTGCTCGAGCGGAGGGTAGACGGCGAGGAAAGATTATCCTCCTCGGGGGAGAATATCGCGTCCTCTTTCTCCTTGTCGTAGACGATCAGGGTTCCATCCATGTGAGCGGCTAGGAACAAATTGTCCGAGTTGGGAATCCAGTTGATGGAGGAGACGGGGGTGCTGTTGATTATCCCCTATATTGCAAACATATTAGTATTGGAGAAGCAACAAAAGGGGAGGGGTGGCGAAGTACGTTTTTATTCAACCGTGTGTACCGCTGCGAAACCGGTTCCCACCAAATAATCTCCCCCGTCGAGAAGCCCATAACAACGTCGATGTGGGAGGAGCTCTTGGTGACTCGATTGACATCATGACACAAGCAATGAGCCTTCGTAAACAAAATCTTGGTCAGATACTCGGCCTTGGTCGGGGATGACAAGTCCAACCATTGGAAAGCTCTATTGACATTGGCAAAGGCAAACATCCCATCTCTGGCCCGGTCCTGCAGCTTCTTGCTTAGCGTCTCGTGATTGATAACCCGAGAGATGAAGGAAGAGTTGCTTTTCGTCATGTTGTTCTTGGGCTTCTTTCGCTTGTTGGAGTCTTTAGTTGTAGTGGGTGTGAGGAGTGTGTTTCCCTCGCCAAAGGCTGGCGCGTTGGAGCCAGAGTGTCCGCCGCCGCCATCGCTGGAGTTGAGACGGCCTCGGTCGCTTGTGCTCGCGCGGACTTCGGTGGAGGATTGGCTTCGCTCGTCAGGGTGTTCTTGTATGCTTCCGGACACGCCGTCTGACCGTGAATTGGATCGGTAGAAGGATGGGGTAAGAGGACCGATGTCGATGTTAATTAGGGAAAGCTGGGTACCGGCGGTAGCAGGCTGAGGAGCCGTCGAGAGTGGATTCGGGTTCTGAATGGGAGCTTCGGACGGATGCGGTGGAGGTGTCGCGAGATGCAGCTCCTCCTTTAAGACGTAGAGACCCTCGCCAACAAGGAATTGATATTCGGGTCCCGTCGGGGTAGTCAGAATATTGTTCGTTTCAATCATTGGTACGACGCCGCCAGTTGCCGAGATGCCATTGTATCCCCCTGGCTGGGAGGGATATCTTGGTGGGGGCGGGAGGACACTGAGGGAAAACATCAGCCATTGTGCAGCTACGGCTGGCTAATAAGACGACGTGATTCGCGACGCTGGCGTGCTTGCCATAAACCGCGATGTCTTCGTTATCGCTCTTGCTTATCTTACAACATGGCGGGCTAGTTTCCCGTTTTAGTGGCCGCCTTTCGAGAACCACTATGGCCAGCTGGTGGGAGGTGACGCGCTTGACAATGCGGGGGAGCTTCCAGGTTGCCAAGGTCGCTAGGACACAACGTGCTTCGCGGGTTGTGGGGGCCACCAAGGAGTTGTCGCGGGAGGTCGGCGTGATGGACAATGCGAGGTTCAAAGTCAAAAGTGAAGCTGTCGACATTCAACTTCTCTATGGGAAAGTCACGGTCTTATGGGGTTCGAGACGTACAGCGTCGGATTCCCGGGATGAGGCATGGAAAACTACCAACTAGTCTACTTAGACTTGCTGCACTGCAACACTTACTAAGTAGCAGGGTCTGTGTCAATGACCCGGCAAACAGGCACAAGTGTCATGTACCAGGATCTTCGGGACGAGAACGCAAGCTGTGGAGAACAGGAGGGCCGTCCCGCTTATCCGGGTGATGACCATCGGCGAGTTTCTTCCGATTTCTCGACGCTGTCATCGTCCTGAAAGCAAGGCTGTTATCTCTACCTACCCTGTGTGACGAAACCCTGATCAGAACTGGGTTGAAGGCTGCTTCTGAATAACGGTTCGGTAAAGCCAAAAGGGACACAACAAAGATGGTCGAGTGTCTCGGCCTCAATAACTTAAACTTGTATTGCTTACTGCAGAACTGTTTACAACTAGCCAGTCCCTCCGTAAATATAGACCCCCTTGCCAAGACTGCCATCATCCTGGATCTACGGGATCGAAACCTAGTTTCTTCAAAGTCCTCCAACATCCCCGGGTAAGTTCCTAGTTCCTTGCTTATTTACACCTTCTGAATGAGGTATAAGGAAAACTAAACAACGCTCTAAAACGCCTCATTATAAGACTGCGCGTCGCGACGACCTTCTTAACTTAATCTTTCGTCCCCCACTACAATGGCACGCGCTTCTTCCTATTGTGAGAAGCGCAACCAGGCTTGTGAAATGTCTCCTTCCGACTCCGGCCGTTGCGCGGCATGTATTCAAGACAATCAGGCTCTTTGCGACGTTCGGGGGCTGTCAGTACCAGCTCCGTAAAGTTATCTCTCGTTATGACCAATTGGAGCTCGAGATGGAAAAGGCGGAGGCCGAGCACGCAGCCCCAGATCAAAAGACCAATCGCTTACGCCTCCAGAAATGAATGTGGTTTGAGAGAATGGCGCAGGTTGTCTCCCGCGGTCTTGGGGGACGCTTTCGTCTTGGGTCCTTCATTTGCTTGGGTCGATCGGGGCTCTGCTGGTGGAAATCTGCCAGCTTCTCAGGGCAGTTGAGGTTCGTGAATGACTCCCATGAATTGTCCTCGGGTCCGTATCCTAACCAGCTAACCAGATGTTCTAACCTTCCATTGTTGTCGTGAAAACCCAAGATTTCTTCTACATCGTACTTTGCTTCTTCATTTTCGGCCGTGGCCTGCGTATCCACCTTAGCCAACTGTGGCGCTGGTCCCAATCGTGACACGTGGAAGACGTGCGACCGTAGCCTCATTGACTTCGGAATCTCGAGCTTGTACGCCGTCTCGGAAATCCTCCTGAGGACTTTGAATGGTCCAATCCTCCGGTAACCCAGCTTCTTAGTTAGTCGTTTGGTGCGCAAGTGCCGCGTAGCCAGGAAGACTTTATCTTCCCCCTCCAGGCGAGGTCCCTCGAGCTGTTTTCTGTCGTAGTATTTGCGCATTCTGGCCCTTACGAACTCGAGTTCCTCTCGGAGCTTGTCATGTAGCATATGTATTTTTTCCGCCTTGACTGCTGCCCTCGGCACCTCTGCCTCTGGTCCTTGCCGTAGATCTGCCTCGAAGCCGTAATTCGCAAAGAATGACGTGACCTTTGTTGATTCGGTGGGTGCCGTATTGTATGCCAGTCGTGCCGCTGGCAAGAGCTTGACCCAGTCGTTTTGTTCGAAATTGACGTAATTCCGTAGATATTGCTCGACAATCTGGTTCAACTGCTCTGTCTGTCCGTCCGTTTGGGGGTGGTAGGCCGAGGAAGGCTTGCTTTTCACTCCGAGCCGTACCATCAAAGCCCTCCAAAACTTGGATACAAACTTGGTGTCGCAATCCGTGATAAGCTCCTTCGGCCATGTGTGGGTTGATGTGACATGCCGTAGTACCACGTCCGCTAATTGCTCTGCCGTCCAGGTCTCCTTATATGGCAAGAAGTGTGCCCATTTCGTGAGCCTGGTCTTCATACATAGCTTACACTCCCACAGTGTATTTGTGAAATCCTCCCTGATCCTGGCCCAGTTTAAGTGTAGCTTCACTTTGGCCATGGTTTTGGCAATGTTCATATGCCCTCCGAGCTTCGATTCGTGAACCTCCCGGATCAGTGCCTTCCGCTTGTCTTCCGTGACCTAGGCTTGGCTGCCATACCAGAGCCTTCCCTGGTCATCGGTCCGGATTTCGAGGGCCTCCAGCTCTTGCCGAGCCGCGTCGAGGTCGTCATAATCCTTCAGGGCTGCCTGGTATTTTCCTGATACCGTCTGCTCCCTATAAATAGCACAGCACTCAGTCCATGGCTACAGTGGGTGCCGCGGTGTCCCTGCTTCCGCTTCTTCCAAGAGCGGCGTTGACTCAGCAGGTTTGCCCTTGTGGTGGTTTGCTCTCCGGCTGAGAGCGTCGGCCCTGGCGTTCTCGGAACCCTTCTTATAGTGGATTTGAAAGTTGAATTCTGATAGAAACTCCGCCCATCGGGTTTGCCGCGCGTGCCGCTTTATCGAGGTATCGCCGGATCGTGTGGTCGACGAGAGATTGGAATGTTGCAAGCGCATTGGTAAGGCCAAAGGGCATAATCTGGTATTCGTAGTGGCCATATACCGTGCAAAATGCTGTCTTCCATTCATCTCCTTCCTTGATCCGTATATGGGCGTACGCGACTGGCAAATCGAAGCGTGTGAAATATCGTGGCCCTGCTAGCTGTCTTTGAATCCTCGAAATCAGTGGCAGTGAGTAGCTGTTTTTCACCGTCTCATTGTTCAGCTGCCGGTAATCCACACACAGTCGCTTGTCTCCGTCCTTCTTTGGCACGAAGAAAACAGGGTATCCGGCTGGCGATGTGGACTCCCGTATGTGTCCTCTGTTCAAGTTCTCGTCCAAGTACTTCCGCAACTCCTCACTCTGCTTGTCGTTGGTGTGGTAGACCTTGAAGAGCCGTAGCTTGGCCCCGTCCTTGAGCTTGATCTCGAAGACTGGGTGGTCCTGGTACTCCTCCGGGATCCCTTCCTTCTTTTCCTGCCTCACATTGTTGTAGTAGGCGTACTTGTCTTGGCTGGCTGCCGCGACTTCCACCAACGTTTGTCAACCCTACTTCTTCGATCGTGCCGCCTGCGTCAATATCGACAGAGTACACCATGACTTCCTGTGACCCTGGGGATGATTCTCCTCGCGATGGTGCCGTAGGGGTGTCTTTCTGACACTCTGCCTCTGCCGTGCTCCTGGTCTCCCATCGACAATTGGACACTCCCGAGATTCTTCTCTCGGTCGTAGGTGGCCACCATCTCTCCAATCGATGTCTGGGTTATAGTCCTCGTGCCATGGGTAGTCCAGAATCATGTCCTTCTACGGCCCCATATCCACTATGTCGAAAACGACCTGTGCAGTCTTTCTTCGACTGTGATATCCAAGGGTAGTGTCTCTGTTATCACCCGTTGTGTCGGAAATGGTCCTTTAACGATGACCAGCTCTTCCTTCCGGTTCTTCCAGCACCGGTGGGATTTCGTCTAGGGTAATTTTCCTAGTTGACGGGCCTCCTGGAAGGCTTTAAGCCTTTTCCTAAGTGCTGTGCTGCTGTGAGAGCGTCCTCCCGTTCCAGATTGACCAGCAATTCAAAATCCGTAAGCCACTGCTGCTGGGCTTCCTCCCACTTTCTATCCCTGATTTGTTGGAATTCTTCCTCGGGAACTATTCATTGCTCCTTTCTTTCCGAGTCATATTCGAGCGTAGTTCCCGCGAGCCGAACTGGCCCGGTATTGACGTAATCGGGTTCCGAGCGGTTGTCAGTGGAGTGGCTGCAGGTGCTGTGGTCGTTGCCCTCCGAGTCTGCCTTTACGGGGCTGACCTTTGACTGAGGCCTGTACTCGTGTGTATAGTCGCTGTCAGTGTAGTCGTTGGTGGAATCCTGGAAGGACTCTTCGTATTCCACTCCAGCAATCTCAATCACACGTCCTTGGCCTGCCATCGTAGCTGCTGCCACTTCCTTCTCTTTCTACTTGAGCTGCTTGGGTGCCCAGCAGTCTCGCTTCATGTGGCCGATCTTGCCACAGTTGTAGCACTTGATGCCACTCTTGCCTCTGGGTGCCTGTTTCTGGATGGTGTCGACGTCCATGGGTCCTGCGTGAGTGGTTCCAGAGATGCTGTTAGTTAGCGCTTCTTCTTGTCGTTGGCTCGATGGGCTCCAGAGCTTGGGTACTACCCTGGATTGGCGCGCTCTTCTCTTTTCCATCCGACGCTGGAACTGTCGATCATCGATCCGAATGGCAATGGCGATATACTTGTCGATAGTATCCGGCCTCTCCTCTCGGTACAACTCGTCCTTTACCTCATCCTTGAGCCCATTGTAGAAGAGCTGTATCAAGCCCTTGTCGTTGATCTCGCTGCGCAGGGCGTCAGTCCTGAAGGCGGCGGCGTAGTCGGCTACCGACCGGGTCTGGCGCAGGTTTGCGAGTCGTTCCTGGGCTCGGTGAGCCTCGCCGTGTTCCCTGAAGACTTCCTTGATAGTGGTTTCGAAGTTCTTGAAAGACTTGAAGCAATTCCTGGTGATATCCTCCCTAGCGTCTGGGTCCTTGTTTTCGCAGTAGTCGTTCCGGATTGGTTTGAACCAGGCGAGAGCCTTATCCTTGAGCCTGGATGCGGCATACATGACCTTGGACTCCTCATCCGTGAACCGAGTAGGGTAGTGCCAAAAATAGATCTTGAGCTGGATCAGGAACCTCCCAAGCTCTTCTTTTCCACCACCATAGCGTTCGGGTGCCTCAATCTTGGCATGTCGATTCTCGTGGCAAAATTCATGAGAGTTTGCGGCGACGTTTTCGTGATCTTGGCTGGCCCTGGCCTCGAGCTCTCCGATACGAGCCATGGGCTGTTCGATGACGGCCTGCGTGCCCTCGTCGGATTCTCCGGCCATGGTGAGTGGTTGCCTTCAACTTATCTGTGACAGAGTTGAAGTGGGTAAGCAACGTGTGACGAACCCCTGATCAGAACCTCTGAGAGGGATACTGGGTTGAAGGCTGCTTCTGAATAACAGTTCGGTGTAGCCAAAAGGTACACAACAAGGATGGATCAATTGTCTCAGTCTCAATAACTTGAACTTGTATTGAGCGTGCACTTGTATTGCTTAATGCGGAACTATCTAACACCAGATACTCCCTCCGTATATATAGACCTTTCCTATCACCATTATCACCAGTCCCACCGTGATAATGTCACCACACCACTTATCTAGCTATCCAATGATTGGCTGTGGTGCGCCCCGCGCCCCACTCTTGTGGTCAGGAGCGAAGCAGGACAACGTTCTAAGCTGGTTTGCAAATTTCAGTAATAAGTGTCACGAGTTAACCACGACGGGTCATGCGACAGACGGCCGCATGTGGGGCACGGGGCGCCCCAAGCCAATCATCTACTATGGTCGCGTGCATAAAGAAAACCCCCATGTCAGGTACCTGTGGGGCACAACAATTGACGCGTTTTCAACCAATCAGCTGAATACACCCA